>PVIJ01010630.1:0-59143 GCA_004024925.1 Scalopus aquaticus | reverse complement strand
GCAGCGGCGACGCGAGTTCGACGCCCGGCCGGGGAGAATCCCACATGGCGCGGCAGACCTCTCCTGCCTTGCCCGCTGCTCCCCTCAGCAGTGTATTTCTGATCTGCCTGTTCTGCTCCCCGCTCTGTCTCTGGTGAACCCTCTCGCCGCCCCACGCCTCTGGCCTGTACCCCAACTTGTATGTATAAATAAAAAAAAAAAAAAAAAAAAAAAAAAAAAAAAAAAAAAAAAAAAAAAAAAAAAAAAAAAAAAAAAAAAAAAAAAAAAAAGCCTGTTCACATGAATAATAGACAAAACTGTCAAAAAATATAGAAGGCAAATCACAGCAGAGATGTAGAGATGTGAATCAGCAACAAATAAAGGAAATTCATGGAGTCCTTAATTTTACTATTTTTTTTAATTGCAGTAACATTGATTTATAAAACTATGTGACTTAGGGGAATGGGTCCACACCTTCTTAGATGTATGTCACCACCCCACCCCACCATCAGTGCACATATAGTCCTTCACCTCAGACCATTGGGGTTCCTTCCCGTTATGTTCCCACCCCACCTTCCCACCCCTGCTTGTAGTCTCAGTTAATTCTGCAGTCATCTTTCTAGGGTTTGTTTTAGCTTAATTTTGTCAGTTCCTTTGTTTTGTTTTTCTGTATTCCACATATGAGTGAAATGATCCGGTGTTTGTCTTTCTCTTTCTCACTTATTTCATTTAGCATAATCCCCTCCAATTCCATCCATCACTAGTTATTTGGAAAATGCAAATTAAAACAGGGAATAACAAGTTTTACCTTCTGTTTGTCAAAAAATAAAGTCTGATACTTTCACATATTGTGTGCATGTAGAAAAAGATACGTAATAAACCATTGAAAGAAAACATTACCTACTACTCAAGCTGATACTTCATTAATTTTCTCTTTGCTTTGTTCACTCTTGCTTACCAGTCTGGGCACAGCATATGGGCCATGGGCAGAACACATGCCACTTTTTTAATGAGTGAATTCCCCCAAAGAAACCAGGTAGCATCTCTCCTTTTGTTTATGGACTGAATGTTTGTGTCTCCTAAAATCCAGATGTTGAAACCCTTCCCCAAATGTGATAGTAAGAGGAGGCGGGGGTCTTTAGAGATGATTAGGATTAGGTGAGGTTTTAGGGAACCACCTGAGTGGGCTTAATGCCCTCATTGGAAGGCACACCTTAGAGAGCTTCCCTTCTCTGCAACTGAGAAGGTTCTCGGCACTCGACACTGCTGGCACCGTGATCTTGGCCTTCCTGCCTTAAGAACTGTGAGAAAATCAGTGTCTGTTGTGTATAAGCTTCCCAGATTATAGTGCTTCATTATAGCAACCCGAACAGACTAAGATACCCTCCTTGCCACCTTCTATCATTTTACTTGCATCATCTTATGGCCCTTACCTTATTATGCCTCTGTTAGAATCACTTGTTAATGTGTCTACTTGTCTTTATTCTCCATTCTCATTCCTTCAAACAGTAACATTTCTGAAGGCTGGGACTATATTTAAATGACTGTATTTGACTTCTTAACTCATAGTAAATTGTGCTTACAGAAGGAAATGAGGATTCTGGTAGCAATCCTAGGATCCTGAAAATGCATTCGAATTTTCCCAAAATCAGATTTTGCCTTTCTTCAGATCTCTAATGTTCTCTTGACATTTTGATTACTCAAGACAACAGGGTCTCTGAGTGACTTTGGGGTTCCTGGAAAGTAAGTTTTGGTTTAATTAGGTCGCACTGTATGAACTGCAAATTGATTCACACTGGTGGGGAGAAGGAAGCAGAAAAGGTCTGCTCCATTATCTCTGTCCCTTTTCCTTCCCTACATCTCTTCCTAGACTGCTTTTCCTTTCTACCTGAATCGTTCCTTCGTAATGCTTTTCATCCTTTCTTGGGCTGTTTAATTATAACTTAGTGCCATTTGTTTAAAATCTCCCTCTTAAGCCTAAACCTGTTCAGGCTTTTTCTTATCAGCGCACAATTTATCTTTCTCCGGAACGAGGAAGGAGGGCATTTAGTATTGTACAGACACATATTCTATAAAACACCCTAGAAAGAACTCTCTCTATTCAATGAGTGTCCTTAGATGGTTTAGGACAAGGGGAAAATTTAGCAACCCAGGATGCCTGGGCCTCACTGGGCAGAAATAATTGCTAATTAGTATCCTACTAGCTTGGGAACATTAATTGGCTTTGGGGAATCTGGTTTCTACACCCAAAGTGTATTTTGTTCATTTTAACTTGCTATGTAGGATGAGAGAAGAATGACAATTACTGAAATAGTTTCATTTCAGTAATTCAACCTAATGAAGACTTGTCATTTGAATGATTATTCAGTAGTTGGGCCTTGTTTTTCTGCCAAGGTTTAGAAAAACAAACTCAGATACTCCTCAAGCCTGAGAGGACTCTTCCTTTCCTTTAAAATAATTTAGCAATTTTATTTAATTCATGGTCACAGGAATGCTCACAAAAGAACTGTTATCCTATATGACTATGTAAATAAAGGGGTAAGAAAATCTCTTCTGAAACATATTTTCACTCCAGAACATATCAAGCAATATATAAAATAAAGTACTTCAAATTGATATCTTTAATTTTCTCCTAGAAAGAAAATTTGTCAGCTGTTTTATGATTTATTGAGGCTAAAAGCATATGTGAGAACAAGTTTTATGATTAATTAAATGAAATTACTTGAGCGTAATACTCAGAATGATATTATCTTTGAATTAAAATTCACTTGAATAAGATTGATGACATTTTCAATCAGCAGATTAATTAAACTCTTTGTTAATTACACATAAGTCAATATGTTTGGATTATATATCAATCAATATTCTGAAGCAGCATCCACTTACTTTGCTCTAGAAAACTGCTTTGCTGATATTTTTCTAGCAGCTTTATTTTAGAAGTTAGAGTTATTTTCTTTTTCTCAGAGATCTCAATATTTAGCAGACTGAGATGTGAAAATAATGATTGTAACTGAATTTTTTTTATCATTGTGAAAGTCTTGGGTTGTGATGATTCCTTTAATGATTATTCTTGTAACTGAATTTCGACTCTGCCACACTCAGATATTTTTTGTCAGAACAATGCAGTGAGGGAACCAGAGCTGATGAAGCTGCAGCTGCATTGCTCTGCTTGACGTCTGTCTGATTTGAACTCTTATCGGCTGTCTTTCTTCCAACTTTCAAGCAGTGTACTGCCTAAAATGAAATCGTCTATTGTGTTTAACATTCTGCAGGATTGTTGAATACATAGGTACCTGACTCTTCCTTTGTTGGTTTACCCACCAAGCCCTGTTGTTAGAGATTTAATTCTGATGAATTCTTGTTTATCTTTATGAGTGGAGGTTGGGGTTGGAGGGCAGGAAGTGACTAATACTTCTTGATATAGAACCACCAAAAGGTGAATTTTCTTATGGTCTTGCTGTGCTTGTAGGCCAGTGCCAGGCTCACACTGGGTATTTTTTTTAGCACCTCAATGCAATGCAGTAAAACCAAGTGGTGTGGTGGGACAATCAACCCAGCACCTTTCTGCCTGCAATTTATTTTCTATATTTTTATCCACTGGGCCAAATTCTTCTCAATCCGTCAAGAGTTTACATGCTACAAATAGCTACCCTTGAATGAGTGGGAGTTTTCTAGACTCTCAGAGATCCAATTTGGGGCTGTCATTTAGCTCCTGTCAAAGTCTGGCTGAGACAATTGATATTTGAGAAATAGAGTTTAGAGATATGTGGTCCCCTACGTGTGCTAAGCTGTATCCTTGGTCACCAGAAAGCTCTAAATGTGGTGCTCATTAACTTAGCCTTTCCCAGTGGAATCTTTCATGAATCATATTTTAGTGCTAGGTCTTTATCTTTTTTTTTAAAAGCGTTAATACTGGAAACAGTGAAGAATATTTCAGTAGTTTCTGTAAAAACTGCTTAAAGATACTGCCCATTATGTTGTTCAATGTTCCTTGAGCAAGAACTCATGCGACGAATTCCTCTTAAAATTTTTATCAGGAAAAGTTTGTCTCTATTGAAAAAGTGAAAGGTTTGCTTTCTTCAGACAATGAACATCATATCCTTTTTTTGTTCTCTTGGCTGTTTAGGGAGCTCAGAATGAAAGTAAATGCTGTATCATGAGAAAGGTGAGAAGTCACAAACTGGTGTGGAGCTCAGAAGTGAATGTCCAAATCTTCCTTGTATCTGTTCATTTATTGAAACAATGGATATTGATTGAAGTGCTACTGTATACTAGATACCAAGTCAAATATTGGGGAGAAGAACCTATTTCTATCCTGGAAGGGTTTATGTTCTGGGAGGAGGATAAGATAAACTCATCCGCTTATGAGAGGGGTGCTAGAGCAGAGG
This sequence comes from Scalopus aquaticus, assembly GCA_004024925.1. Taxonomy (NCBI): domain Eukaryota; kingdom Metazoa; phylum Chordata; class Mammalia; order Eulipotyphla; family Talpidae; genus Scalopus; species Scalopus aquaticus. The sequence continues at coordinate 54,776 of PVIJ01010630.1, read as the reverse complement.
GGCTGCGGGTGCTTCAGGGGGTAACTAAGGAAGCCCTGAGTTCTGCTAGGAGACGGGAGTTCTCCACGATGAATTAGAAGTGAGTCCCTGGGGCAGACTGTCTGTATGGGGGTGCATGAAGAAGAATAGAAGGAGCAAAGCAGACATGCCAGTGTGTGAGGCCAGCGTTATGAAATAAAAAAATAAAGTTGGAGAGATGTGCAAAACGTGAACTCCAAAGACCTCGGTGCCTTGCTTAGAAGTTGATGGTTTATCCTCTGAGGCATATAGATTTGTAGAAGCATTTTAAGTGGTATGACGAGGTTTGCATTTTAGAAAGACTTCTGGCAACCTAATGAAGATGATTTGGGAAGGGGGCCAGATGAGTAGCAGAGGGTCCAGGCAGACAGTTTTTGGAAAAGTACAAGAATCAAATGAGGACTGCACTGAAGCTGCAGTACGTGGGGTGGTGGGGAGAGGAGAGATGAAGTAGAGAGAGACAGGAATTAGAGTCAACAAGATTTGATTTCTAGTTAATTTGGGGGCATGAGTGAGGAGCAGGAAGTCAGACAGATGCAGGTTTCTGGCTTGGGAGACTATGGATCATGATGGAAGCATAGAACACAGAAAAAGAAACAGGTGCAACGCTATGGCTGGGGATGATATATACAGTTTTGTTTGCGTGGAAGTGAGGTACCTGAGAGCTGGGTGGTGGAAGCTGCTTTATAAGCAGCTAGATTTAAGGGTCTGGACCTCGGGAGAGAAATCTGAACTGAAGATGTAGATGTGGGAATATTTTTACATTACGTGAATTCCTTGATTCAATAAGATCCTTTAGTGGAACGTATGTGTATAGACTAGGGCTTAATGTGTGGGCAGGAATAGAGGTGCCCTTAAAATGGGCAGATGGGGAGCAGTGAGGAGGGGAAACAATGATGTTGGCCAATATTTTTCATTGCCTTTGTGATCAAGCCATGAGATTAACCCTTGGGCATCTCAAACTCAGTAAGTCAAAAGCTAAGCTCCTCCTCCTCCCCACATTGCCTCCTCCTCTTTTCTCCATTTGAAGCAGAAATCCACCAGTTTCAAAGCCAGAACTGAGAAGTCACCTTTGAGTCCTACCAGGAACATTCGGTTTCTTGTTAAGCCCTCCCCTTGTCTCTCCTCCCCAGTCACTGCTTTTGTGCAAGCCTCTGACACTTTGGGCTTGAGTTATGGCAATAGCCCCCAGTGGGTCCTGCCTTCATTCTTGCTCTCACATTCAAATTGGCTCCCATCACTTCTGTGTTAAAAATCATACATGGACTCCTGCTTCCTGCCAGATGAAGTTCAACACCTTAGTTTGGCATACATGTACAAGATCTCCTTCAAGAGGATGACATAAGGGAGCCATTTGACATCATTCTTTTGCATATGCAGAGGACAAAGAATAAAGAAAGACATCTCCATCTCCAAGTCTTGCTCCATTCCTCCTGCTTAACCTTTTCTAGGTCTAAGTGTGGACAATGGAGACTGCACCCATCTAAGGTCAGAAAGCAGCAAGTTACTTCTGAAGCTGTAAAATCTGCTATGTTCCATCTTTGGCTAATTTCCTGATACTGAACTGTAGTATTTCTTCTCTTATCACCAAGCTTTTGCATATGCTTTTTCTTTCCCCTGGAATGACTTCCCCTTCCTCATTTTGATAGGTTTATACAAGAAATAACACAGATGTATGTAGTGATTTCTGTACAATAAAGGATGTTTTGTTCAGTTATAGTTAGCCTGGAAGTTGTTTTCTTTCTCTGCTTCCTTCCATCCAAGCCAGGATTTATAAAAGGTTTCCCATTGCCACAGTGCAGTTCAAAGAGACAGAAAGCAAGATCAGAACAAAGGGAAAAAGTCACCTCTGGGTGACTAATAGAGGCAGTCACTATTTGTAGAGAGTGCACTTTAGAGGAAACCAAATCTCCTCAGAAATGAGGTTGATGATTTAAAGATAAATTCTGAACAACTGTTGAATGAGAAGCTGAGAATTCTCTGTCATTTGACAGAAAGATACAGAGAAGGATCCTTTGCAGAGGCTTCAGGTGTAGAATTCTGTAAAGCAAAGAAGTGACTTGGCAAATAATGTAGCTGCAGGGTAACGGAAAAAGAGAAATTGTACAGTATCTGTGGGTTTAGCGATATTTGGTTAAAAGTTTCACCAATTTGAGGTGAGAACGAATGAGTTATACTGTGAGTTTTCATGCCTGAGTTAACGATGAACTGTTGAATAATCCATATACAATCAATTCCAAAGTAAGCATTGACTTAGTCATTCCATACCAGAGAAACAATTTTAAAGCTAAGGTCCTTGTTTAAAATTAAAAGTAACTGTAAGTCATTTTGATATTTGATAAGCCCAGGAAGAAAAGAATACTATGTGTCAAGGGCTTTGAATTTTGAAAGTGCTTCAATGGTGAGCTAAGGATATTTATATTCTATGACCAGCCAGCAAAGAGTACAATTAAGAGATCAGACAGGAGGGGAAGGGCAATATTTACATTTAAATTTACACAGGGTTTGTCTATTATTAAGTTTATTGGAAAAGAACTAGAAGCTTCTGAACAGATCCAGTAACTATAAATTTCTTTCTGAGATAGTCATTTAATGTTAACTACAAAATTGCTACTTAATATTCATAGGCTATAACTTCCACTGCTGCACGTGCACACTATTCTATGATTTACTTAATCCATATTTGTTTTGTAGGAAATGGAATTTATTTACTTAATTTGTAAAGAAATGCAACAGCCTTATGTTAATCTATGTAAAAATTGTCCCGGCATTAGTTGGAAAATCCTCTATCTCTGGGCCTGTTTTTCTTTTTGCAGGTTGCAAGTAAATACATGCCTTTAAGCAGATTCAGAAGCAAACACAACATGAGGATTGATTTCTGTGACACTAACTTTAATTTATTAAGCATTTTCCCCATGCCAGGCCCTGTATTGAGCATGATGCCTGTCTAATCCCCTTGCATGAGTCGCAGTTCAGGCAGGGTGTTAGGGGACAAGGGGCTTATCCTGGGTGTTCTGGGCCTGCTCCCAGAGCACTTGTGTGCCTTCCTTGTTGATTCTATGTTTAATCACTTAATGTTAGTAGCTTATAAAATGGGAGTATTTGCACCACAGAAATCAACAAAAGCTGTAAATTAGACTTTTCCTGGCGAACAGGGTGGAAGGATCCAGTAAAGTGAAGATTGGGAAGAGGGAGTTAGAGGGTGGAGGTGCCATTTTCCAGTTCTCCTGCTGCACTGGTGCACAGCTGGGAGTTTGCAGGGAATCTGGGCCGACAACCTTGTCCATCTGCACAAGGAGAATTGTGAGGGGGAAGCTTTTGGAGAGAACCATGGAAGCTGTTGCCTCTGTATAGCAGCTGCCTCTGGGGGGTTGCGGCCAAGCATCTGGGGTTGGCATTGTGGTTGCTGCTAATGAGTAGAGCTGGCAGTCATGGAGACAGACTAGAGCTGGAGTAGAGGGAAGTAAATACCAGCTTGTCACCCACCAGTACCACTGTATGACCGTCACCGTAGCTGAATGCGACAAAGTCCTCCTGCCCCTCTCCCTCCCTCTGCCACACTTCCACCCCTTAGCATTTTGGGCAAGTTCTCATTTTGACCAATCCTAACCTTGGGTCATACAGGAAACCGGTATCTAATAAACCAAGCTTCTACCTCAGCTGAGTTGACATAGCCCATCGTTAGTCCCATTTGTCAGAAAAGAAAATAAGGTCTAGTGAGGTAATTTGGTTGAGGTTGCACAAATATATCACAGTATCTGTTACACCTTAAAGCTTACCTTCTTCACTACTATAGTAGATTGGGATGGTTTTTTGTTTGTTTTTGTTGTTTTTAAAATAATGACCCAAATATAATAGTCCCATTCCAGAAGTGCTATAGGTAAACATTTAAGATTGAATCCATTTGATAATTGTAGTCAGTGTTCTAGTGTACAGAACAGCCAGACCAGGTAACCATGCAGAAAAATCTATCTTTACAAGGCTTAGTTCAGTTGGGTATGCTATACCATGCTCTTAGCTTCTGGAGATACAGAGAGAAAGGGTAAGAGAGGATTCTTGCCATTATGAAGTCTGTATTCTCTTTAGAAATAGACATAGCAATACTTTAATACTAGGTCATTTAATGCAGTTTTCCAGATTTACTTAGACCCGTGTTCTTCCAGGCCATGGATGGTTGCTCCATGAACAGCCTGGCCATTGTCTGAATCCTACCAGCACCCCCTGGGCTTCAGCCTTAGTTCCATTTTGTCCACTTGAGCAGAGGTTTTAGGGTTCTTGGCTTAGATAGGGCTTGAATGAACTCACAGAGGTTCTGACTTCATCACTGCTTCTGGGCTCTGAGACATCAATGCATCGTAGGCTATGGATCTGACTTCTCCAGCAGCTTCTTGGAGAGTCTGGAGGACGTCATTCAGAAGTGGGTGGGGGAGTTGATACTTGGTGGGGGATAGCCTTTGCAAGATGATAAACTCAAGATGGAGGACCCTTCCTTCCTGTCCACACAGACTGTTCTCAGGTGCAGGGTCCTACACCCTGGACAAGGGACAGGGGATCATGTGGTTGAACAATTGATGTTTCCTAGGAAGCTGTAGCCAGTTCAGTAACATAACACTATTTACACCTGCCCTCCTTCCCTTCCTCATTCTCCTTACTCCCCTCACCATTATGTCTCTGGGATTGCACCGCCTGTTGCGCCTCGATCTTTAATTTTTGCCTCAGATACTGATCTCTAGGGAATCCGGGCAAAGATAACTACCTAAAAGTAAACAAATGCTAAATTAATTATAATAATAATAGCATGTTTAGAATACTATTGGGGATGGTTGCTAAAAATATATAATTCTTCTACTTTGTTGCTTATGTTTCTCTATTCAAAGCCCCATGCCTTTAAAACCTAATTCATTAAGTAATTTCTTTTTTTAGCCCTCTTCTCATCAACTAATTTCTTCAATGAATCCCTATACACTCACATGCCATGATGTGACAATATATCATGACTCCTAGGTGACATGTTTGTATTTAAAAAGAGATCTCATTAAGCCAAAGGGATGAATCGTATGTGGGTTCCATATTGCACAGTGCAGAAGATGGAGGAGGAAGACTCTCAAATCATATCCCTTCAATGTTTATCCCAACAATATAATGTGAGAAAGACTTGCCACAATAGAGCCAGGACTTGATGTTATAAAGCTTACTAAAATTGGTCACATTACCAATATTGGAAGTAAACAACTATACATGTTCTTCATTGGAACTAAGATGTACACTTTCTTTAAAAAAGAAGTGCAATTATTATATTGGAAATGTGGCTATGGAAAAGAATCCCTGCTTGATCCAGAAGATGTGTGGTCAAATTATACTAATCTCACCGTTAAGGCACAGTGAGATTCTATTAAAATTAACTGGATATGGTAAAATAGTTGATAGTCTGCAATAATGATTAACATATTAGGAAAGTTAAAAAGCGTATTTCTAAACTCAGGGGTAACATGATTGTGTTCATGTTTTTAAATGAAATTATTTGGAAACTGCAGAATGGGTAAATTAGTTTCCTTTATCAAAAGAGGACTCTCTGAAATTGACTTTGGGGGCTAACTCCCAAACTGCAAATAATTGAAAATAAAGGTTGAAAATGAATATGCTGACATAGCAGACTCCTAGAATGAATGCATCATCGCTATACAATTGTAACTGGGTTTAGCAACTGGAAGATTAAAAGAGAAACTGTCAGTTATGACATTTTGGTTCTAAGGATTTTTAGCAGAGCCTTGTGGTAAAAATTAGGGCAGAGGTAAAAATGGCATATTTACTCTAAAGCATCTGAGAGTCTTCACAATAATTAAGAAAAGGAATCTGTTATTCTATCAAGATTTTATCTTTTCTTGGTTAGAAACAGAATCATATTGATAGAAAATTAGCAGTCACAGAGCAATTTCACTAAATTATGGCACAGTTCTGGTTCTGTATGTTATGAGGATCCTTTAATGCCATTGCTGCAGGACAATCAGAAATTTTTCCAGCTCGTGGTACTTGAATTGCAAAGGAGAATATTAATAAGATAAAATCCTAGGATTGAAAAATCTTTCAACTCTGAAATTCTATGCCTGCAAGAATCATAAGATAGCATTTTCTCATAAAGTCCCTTTGCTTTAGAAGATCCACAGTCCTGATTATTATTCAAACCTAATTTCAGCTCAGAAACTTAAGTAAAAGACAATCTTCAAGTTCTGAGGATTATAAAAGATGACAGGATGTATGTACTTTTGATCAAAAATGCACCAGGGGCAACAGCTGCCCACCAAAAGACAGCTCAGTGAAGCTGTCAGTCAGAATAATGGGGGGTGGAGGGGGTCAGAGCAGATCACTGTGTCTGACTCCTGGGCAATAAAACCATTACTCCTTAAATGCTGGGCAGTTAGGAAATGTTGCTGTAGCATGAAAATGACATTATGACATTCTTGGTTTGTTATTTCTCCTTAGTTTTCGTTTAACATTTATGTACTCGAAAAGTCAACCAAATTACACACTGTCCTTTTCAGTGTTTGCAACATAAGGGTCATCTCATTCTTCCCACAAACATTCGTAGAATGCCTATTATTTACCAGGCACTATGCTAGGTACTGGGGCCATAAAAATTAGTGTGATCTTGATCCCTGTTGGTAGCTTATGGGCTGGGGGGAATATTAGTTAGAGGTACAACTGGGGACCTTCTGATTTCATAGATAAGGACTCCTGGGCCCACGAGAAGGTAAGGTACCTGTTAAAGGTGGCCTGACTTATTGGAAACAGGTGAAATGATTCTTGTTCTCTGAGTTTTACCACAGAACTGATTTAAATTTATTTTTCAGTAATTTATTTACTCTTTAACTCATATTCATTGAATGCTTTACTCTGGACCATTTATGTGCTTCCCGTTCCAGAAGTAACAACTCTGTAGGGAAGGTGAAAATCAAAATGGTGAAGAAGGCACAAATTCCGTAAGCCATAATGTGGTGGCTAAATATATAAATAAAGTCACTTAACTTTTTAATAAATAAATTGAGTAGTATTTCAACCAGCCCCCTACTGGTGAAGGAATATTTAACTTGATCAATTCCAGGTGGGTCCTGTACAGTCATACAAGTCATTTTTTCACTCTTTCTTCCCCGTGGTTGATAGTTAATTGTCCCTGGAATTTATGGACTGTTGAGGAGGCCCATCTGGTCCTAGGTTATCATCTGCCAATGTTGGCAAGAGATGTCTGTCTTCACCTGTCCAGCAATCCCACTGGCAACTATTGAAGTGCCCATCATCCCTACTCCTCTGCACAGCCTGAGTTCCTGCAGTAAACATCCTTGTCTGGGGCTCTAACTCCCCCAGGTCTGCCTCTCAGACTCTTTCCTCAGTAAAAATTTTTAAGAAGGTTTAAAAACAAAATATCTTAGAGTGAAAAATTCACTCTTACATCATGCCTTCTTTTAAATTTGTTGCTTTAGTCATAAATATGATGCCTTGAAGTACTTAAGAGCTGTGTGTTTTGATAGTAAAGTGCTAGGTTTTTTAGATTTCAAATTTAATTCATTTAAGACATTGTGCTAGAGATTAGTCTTTAAAAATGACTTTGAAATTTGGGGAAAAAATAATTGAACTTTTTTTCTTTTAACAGCCTATCCCGAGGGCAGTAGTAAAGGTAGGGTAGTTTGTTGGTTAGTTATTACTCAAAGTGGTCATACTCAATTTGTCTCCTGGCTTCTGTGGCTCAGGCATTCTTACAGGGCACAGTTAGGACAAGTTATCTCACTTCCACCTTGTCTGGAGCCTCAGCTGGAAATCATCAAGCAGAGGGGGCTGGAGCCATCCTAAAGCTTTAGATGCAGTATCTGGAGATTGCTGTTGGCTGGGGGCCTGGCTGGGGCAGTGAGCCGGAAGACCCTCACATGGCTATGCCATGTGTTGTGGGCTTTCTCACAATGTGGTGGTGGTGGTTGTGCAAGAGGAGGGAGGGAGAGAGAGAGGGGGAACCATGTAGAGATCATATTGCCCTCTGTGGCAAACCTCATCAGTCATGAAGCATCCTTTTCTTAGCTGAGTTAGTTACAAAGGTTCACCTGTGTTCAAGTAGAGGCACCATTGGCCCCACCTCTGGATGGGGGTACTTGTTCACACTTGTTCATGTGACATGACTTGTTCATGTCACATTGTGAGCATGTGGAGCGAAATGCATATTGGTGTTTCTATCTAGGGAAATATAATCTGCCACTGTACATGTGTGAGGGCAGACATAGCTCCTTAGAGGGGCTCAAAGAGCTGGAAAGAATTTCACCTTAATAAGAGAGTTTCTTTTTTTTGTTTTGTTTTGTTTTTACACCAACCGTACACAGCTTGGTTCTTTGTCTATGCATGCTTTACTTCTTTTTGGCCACATGAATCATGATTATCAATTGCAGATCAAGTGGGACAAAATAATTTTGTAAAGTATTACCCAGCATTTTTCATTCCCCATATTTCCTGCTAACCATCCCGACCCCTCAGTGGCAGTCACCCCTTCTGTTTGTTGCCCCTTCTCTATTCCCAGGGACAAAGTTTGTTTATAATGGATTTCCCCAACCCCATCATCAATTCCTGCCTATTTTTCCTTTCTTTTCCATATCACAATTCTGCAGTCCAGGGTTTTTCTGGGAAATTAAAAATAGCTTTTCTTCTATATTAACAGCTGCCTAATTGAAGTATACAAATGGAATAACTAATAATGAGAAAGTTAGGTTTTTAAAACCAGACTCATTTTTAGTGAGCCAGGGTAGGTGGGTAGAAGCAGCTTAATAGCTCCTAGTTGTGTGGTGCAACCATTCATCTGTGTGGCCTGGGCACAGGGCTGACCGCTTCCGAGTACATTTGCTTAGCAAGGTGGGAAGAATTATATGAAAGGGGTTGGTTTAATGGAATAGTGGAGCCCAGCTAATCTCCTCTTTATTGTTACGTATTTTTAAGTGAATAATTTCACTATTTTATTCTGGTTATAAAATGAAGCCTATTTTCAAAAATCTTAACAAGGCTAGAATGTAGAGAGAAAAAGGAAAAAAATCACCTGCAATCTTACCACCCAAATGTAACTCTTACAGCACTTTGGTAAATACTTGTATATTTCTGCATGCATTAGTGCCTATAGCTCTACCCACACCTAATTTTGTGTACATATTTTGCTATATGTATAATCCTGTTTCCTATTTTTTTGTTCAATAATAGATGGTGACCTTTTTCCACATAAATAAATAAAGAGCCATATCATTATCATTTTTATTGACTGCATAATATTCCTCTGTGGGATATACTGTAATTTATGCAACTAATTCTATTGAGCAACAATTATACCTATTTTTAATTTTTTTATAATCAATGCTCTGAAGAAATTTCTTGTAAATCCATTTTTATGTTCTTATCCAAATAACTCCTTGGGATGAATTCCATAAAAGGGAATTATTGAAATTTGTCTTTTTGAAGAGGACAATAAGAAGCCATGGAGAAAAGAAATCTAGGTGACCTGCCTAGTTCCAGATAATCTATGCAACAAAAATATATAGAAGTCTATACTGTTTTAGGAGACTTTATCTTGGGATACAATGATTAAAAAAAAAGTTTAAAAAAACCTTCTAGCCTAGTGGGGAAAATATATCCTTAAACAAATCATTACTACATTAAGATCAAATTCCCACTGGAGGTATGAACAAAGCACCACAAGAAAGATGAAAGAGGAAGCTATTAAATCTGAGCAAGAGAGATGGGGGAAGAATTAACAAAGAAAGCAGCAAGTGAGCTCGTCTTGTAGTTGAGGAGGAATTAAAGAGATGAATGCAATAGTTTGCTAGAGCTTCCTTAACAAAGTACTACAGATTCAGTGCCTCACACAGCATAAATTTGTCATCTTATTGTTCTGGAGGCTGAAAATCAAAGATTGAGGTATAGGCAGAGTTGGTTCCTTATGAGGGTCATAAGAGATGGATCACTTTAGGCCCCTCTCCTTGACTTGCAGATGGTTGCCTTTGCCCTGTGTCTTCACATCATTCCTCCCTCAGAATTTGTGTCCAAATATCCTCTTTTTTTAAAAAAGATTTATTTATTTATGCATACAAGCAGGGATGTAGGCCAGAGGTGTGGGGTGGTGAGAGAACTCACCAGATACAGAGTGGGGAGCAGAACAGGCAGATCCACCCAAATACACTGCTGAGAGGAGCAGCGGGCGAGACAGGAGAGGTCTGCTACTCCATGTGGGAAGCTCCCTGGCTGGGTATCGAACTCGTGCTGCAGTGGCTCTGGATAGCTTCGTAGTGCTGCGCTTAACCAGTTGCGCCACCAGGGAGGCCCCCAAATTTCTTCTTATAAGAACACCAGTCATACAGATTTGCGTCCATTCTAATGACCTCATTTTAGCTCAACTACCTCTTTAAAAAAAAAAAACCTACCTCCAAATATGGTCACATTTTGGAGAACTGAGAGCTAAGAATTAAACATGTGAATGGGGCGGGGGCGTAGGGGGGAGTACACTTGAGTCCATAACAGTAAAAGAATGCAGAAATGCTTGGACAAAAGCCCAGAATCAGCCAAGGCACAAAAGTAGGGAAGACTGAAGAAGCTCTGTGGGCCCAGGGGAAAGTTCTGCAGGCTGGGAATAGCAAAAGCACCAGTGAAGGGAGATGTAACTCTGCTGGGAGGCAAGGGCTTGTAAAAAGCCTGAGGAAGCTTTTCTCTGGAGACTCATGTGCAATTTTAAGTAGAAGAGTGGTATGACTAGGTTTGTCTTTTCATTTAGATGCTACTGTCAAAATATAAAGGGTTGGTCAGGACGTGGAACATCTGGAATTGTCATGCACATGTGGTCGGGATATAAAACTCAACTATTTTGGAAAACAGCTTGACAGTTCCTTAAAATGTTACCTATGTAACCACCATATGACTCAGCATTTCTCTGCTAGATATTTGCCCAGGAGAGATGAGAACATGTCATGTATAATAATTTGTACATGATGTTAATAGTGGCATTATTCATAATTGCCTCAAACTGGACATAATCCAAATGTCCAGCAATGTGTGAATAGATAAACAAATTGCAGTACATCCACTCAATATAATACCCCTCCATAGTAAAATTCATTCAGTTTACTGCCTTTAGCAGTAAAAAGGAAAGAACTATCGATACCTACAAATGTATGGATAAATCTCAAAATTATTGAGTGAAGAATCCAGGCCAAAATAAACGTATGTATTATATAATTCCATTTATATAGAAATCTAAAAAATACAAACTAATCTGGGGATCAGGGTTGGGAGCAGATAGGGTTGTAGTGGAAGGAAGAGATTATAAAGGGACATGTAGATTCTTTTAGAAGGAGATAAAATTATTGACTGTTTTACTTCTGAAATAAAAACAATGTCAACATTACCTAATAAGGTTTTTTTTTTCATTATTTTGACCATGGTGGTGATAGTTTCATAGGTTTATCAAATATGAAGATTCATCACATTATACACCTTAAGTTCACATACTTTACTGTGTGCTTATTTATACCTCAATAAGAAGCCTAACTAAAGGAAAACAAAGCCAAAATAAATAGGAAAAGAAGTATGTGGAGTGCATAAAAAAGATGAACAGATAGATGTGAAGAAAGGAGACCAATCAGGAGACTTAGTAGACCTGCAAGAGATTATGGGGGCTTGGGTGAAGCTGGGCAGGTGGTACCCACCTAGCTTTGTCTGGGACACACACTCTTAGCAACTTTGTCCCTGGATGATGATAAAGGGCACCAATTTTCCTTCCCCTCATTTCTTGTGTTCAAGGAATAATTTTAGATGTCAGTTGTGGTGCATAAGACAGACAAATATCTGTTGTGCTCATGAGTCTGCTGTTCAAGTGGGAGGCAAAAAGGTAGTGTGCCAGCAGGTGTTCACTGCTGTGAAGAAAAAAGCAGGGCAAGGGATCTAGTGATGGACAGGCATTGGTGGGGGAACTGTGTGAGAGGGGTATAGAAGGAGCTTCTCTGGGGAGGTGACGTTTGAGCTCAGGTGTGCATGAAGTGTAAGGAGGTCAGTGGAGATCAGGGACAAGCGTCTTAGGCGCAGAGACTGGCAGGTGCAAAGGTCTTGAGTGGCAGTGGAAGTGGCTTATCAGGGAGAAGGTGGACAGAGCAGGAAGTGCCACAGTGGGGCCTTAAGTGGGTTTCTACTCTGCCACCAATGTGCACCCAAACCAGCTTCCTGGCAATTTATATTCGGCATTTCCTCTTACAGCGACATTCATGCTGGAATGTCTAAAATGTTAAATATTGTTTGAAATATAATCGTGACGGTTGGTTGTGGCACAGGATCTCTTATGCCCTCTTTCCTCCCTTTGCTTTTTTGCAAGGTTGGACTTGGTCTTGGCATTTGTTGTAATGGGATTTAATCTACATCTCATTAGGTTTTCAGGTGTGAAAAACATCTTAGAGAGATTCCTTTGTTTATCATCTATCTTAATGCCAAGGTTGAATCCCAAATTAAAACAAAATCCGAGTAAGATCAAGAAATGGCTAATCACAAGTGGTTGAAAAATTAAGACCAGCGATACATCCCTATAAATTCTAGCTTAAAAAGTGTAATATTAAGAGGAACCAACAAACAATCTTGGCCACCTATTATAAAAGTGTGTGTTCTCACATCTTAATTAATTCTCCCAACAGCCCTATTATTAACACCATTTTGCAGCTATAGAAAGCAAATCTCAGAAGCATTAAATAACTTGTCCAAGGTCACACAGCTCATAAGTGCCAGAATCAGAATTTCCAGTCATGTCCACTGCCTCCTGTTTGGAACCCCTGTCCCTGCACCACATCAGTCTTTAGTGCTACGCCTCAACATACATAATGCCAGGCTGTCAGGGACAGAATAGAGAGACAGTCCTCTTTAAAAGCAAACAACTTCCTTGAGAAAGAGGCCCCAAAGCTTTATCTCTTGATTGTCAGAACTACCTATCTGTCTGAACATTTTGAAGCCTGTGCTGGGCTCAGCTACTCCTCCCTCCCCTCAAGAATTCTCCCAAGAGACTGGCAGCAGAAGGCGATGGGAAGTGGCCGGGTCATCGGGGCCTGATTGGACACTGTTGGAGTATCTAAGACCTGATAAAAATCTGGGCCTCTGGGCACTCCATTTTTAAAGTAATCCTGTCAGTTCCCTAATAATGGTAATAAATTAACCAAACAGCAGATTCAGTGGTATTTTATGTCCTAAGGGTATTGCTTTCACTCTTCAACTTGATAGCATGATTTATCAAGAGATAAATTACAGCTGGGAACGAATAGATTTACTGATGTCAGAGACTCGACAAGTATATTCTGAGGATGTTGCTAGTGATGGGCACGTACCTGACAAGCATACTCGAAAATCCCCAAACAAAAAGCTTTTCTTCAAAGCCCGAATAACTTTAATCTTCACTTAGGATGTAGGTCATTGCAAGGACAGAAGGATTTTGGTGGTCTAATTTGCCCCCTCCCTGAATCATTATGACCTGAAAGTATTAATTGCTTTGCCCTTTGGAGATGAGTCATGCAAACCTTTTCCGAAACCAGTTTGGAGGATAAGTAAATAAATGAATGTGGGGCTGTACTACTGTAAATAAGTATAACTACCAACTCCCCCCATTCTTCCACTCCCGATCAGCCATTACTGTATGTCTGTCATGCTTGTCTCAGTGTATAACCGAGATAGAGTTTGCCTCTTGGACTGGCTCACGGAGCAAGACATCCTCATCTTTGGATGTAAGGGAAAGTGGGATTACATCTGGGAGACTGGGTCAGAAGAGTACACAGAAAACAATTAAGCAAAGGACCCATGTAGAAGGCGGAGGTGACTTGTACTTTTAGGTAACAGAGCTGGAGATTCAAGAAAATACACCCCCCTTTCCTATGCACACCCCACAGTCAGATCCAGTGTATGAGCTGAGAATGGGTTCTAACTTACAAATTCAAAGGTATATGGGACTATCTGGAGTATATACCTTCAAGAAAAGGCATAGGCGTTATTGGCGGGGAATGGAATAATGAATGTGCTCTTCGAGTCTTTTCTGACTCTTTTATAAGAAGGATAAGAACAAGATTGTTTTGTTGGCAGGAGCACACAGTGGTGAGGAGAACGGAGCAGGGTAGGGTAGGGTGTGTGTTAGCCCCTAATGTATCTTGAAAAATAACTTTAAACTTGGGTGTTCTACCTTACAGAAGATGCGAGTAAGTGTGTCTTGAGCTTTAAAAGCATGTTTTTAAAGCAAACTTCAAAGTCTGGACTATGTACAATTAGCAAGTAGGCACTAAATGTTTTGCCAAACAACAAATTAAAACAAAAAGTAGAAATCATTACAAAAAGTAAGTGTAAAAATAAGATTTAACTTCAGAAGCAAGGAAGCAGATAAGCTATTTAATGAATAGTCCACTCAAGGAACAAATAGGATTTAAAATGTTCCCAGCTCTTGGATGATTTAAAGCTAGTCATAACTAGACAGCTATGTACACAGATGAAAAGAAAATGATGCAGTGTTGTTTCTTGTTCAATCCCTTTAAAGTTTTCCAATAGCCCAAAGCATCTGTCAAAATCTCAGGGAGGTGCTACAAAGAACTATTTTAAACTCCAAATTCAGGGCACGTGAAGAAGTAAAGGTGCATGTCAGTTTTTCCTCTTGGGGATAAAGAGCTTTACCATATATACATTGTGAAAACGGTTATAAACATATAACACTTGCTGTCACTTAGTCTATGTGAATTTCTTTAGACTTGGATAATTTTTTTTATTGTAAAAACAATTTAAGTTGCTTTGTGTTTCTTTTTTCTGACCAAATTGTGGTATTTTTTATGGGGTGAGAAAGTGTGGAACAGAACTCCTGGACCCTGGGGAGACATATGGTTCTCAAGATAGATCTCGAAGACATTTGTCCCACCATCTTGGACACCCACCTTCCAGATAAATCCTCCAAGGAAACCTTAAGGGTCAGAGAAGTCATCTCTAATATGCATTTTTCATACTGTCTTAGAGAAAACAAACCTGCAGACAAATGTGAGAAGCAGAGAAGAATTTGCTGGAGGCGTCAATGTTTCTAGCTGAATGTCAGTCTTGGGTGTGGAGACCAGTTTTGATAGATGCAACTTGGGGGTGGAGAGAGCTAATCTTGGAAAGCAGGGCAACCTATATTCAAGTTAAAGTAGAATAGAAATCCGGATTTGGCCATCTGGCAGGCAGCCATATAGCAGGTCCTCTAATAACATCCTTTTGTTCAATGTCATTTCATTTTAACATTGAGAAAAAGATTGATTCCCACTATCTGTGTGGAGTTTGCCTATTTACCCCATACCTGGTTTTTCTCCAAGTACTTCCAGTTACCTTTCACATCCCAACTATGTGCAGGTCACGTGAACTGGCATATCTGCTTGATCCAGTCTTGATCCAGTGGGTGATGTGCCCTGTGAAGCAAGTGTCTGCCTTGCGCCCTGAGCTGCTCACATAGGCTTCTGCCACCGATGACCCTGGACTAGAATAAACAGGTTAGAAAATGAATGAATGAATGCAAATTGTTGTTTAATGTTCTGGGTCTTTATTTAGAAGCTTGGTGGTGTTTTGTGATCAGAAATAAGCCACAGAAACTCTATGTGGAAAAAATGCTTTTGTTATAGGTCATTTAACTTACTTAAAGTCATGGTTTCCAAGAATCTATCTGAATCGTTAAGTGAGGACTTGCTGTAGTACCCCATCTCAACTTCACATTACATCACAGATAGGGAGGTAGGTAAGGGTAGGCAGGTAATCTTTCCATCACTTCTTTTTTTATTAATTATTTTTTATCACTTCTCATTCCTCCTTTGGGCCCCAAGCTACCTCAAGGTGGGTAAGAAAAGGAAGATGACTCATCACACTTATTTATATTGCCCCAGTCTCTCATCCTTTTTTTTTTTTTTGGACCAATTCACACAAATGTTTTGTTCTGTCTTGTTTTAGAACAGTGATTTCTATTTTCTTCTGCTTTGGTTGTTGAAGCAGAAGTAGCTATGAGTTGCCTATTTGCCTGCTTCCTATTAATGCTTAAATATACTACACTGTAAAAAATTATACTACAGGAATAAATGGGAAGAAGTAGCACCTTCTTTAAGTGAAATATAACATACCCTAGACAGAAAAAAGTATGCCTTGGTGAATTTTCACAAATTGCAAACTGAATATTCCCATGAAAGTCCCCCCAAGGTGAGGAAACAGGAAATTCCCAGAGCTCCAGCACTCCTGTATTCCCTTCAATGCTGATCCTGACAAAGATGACCACCACTTTGGCTTCCATTACTACTATTTTGAGGGACTAGTTTTTAAAAAAATTACTTAAAAAAAGTGGAGTCGTAGACTTTGTGTTTCCGATGTCTGACTTTTATTCAACATTGCAGTTATGAGCATCTGTTTTGTATCAATAGGTGTAGCAATAGTTCACTCCTTGCCATTGCGCAAGCATTTCGTTGGGTGAGCATGCGCAGTTCATTGATCCTTTCCATTGCAGATCTGCAGATGAACATTGGGTTGTTCACAGTTTTTCTTATTATGAATAATGTTTGTATGCACATGCTTGTATGTCTTTTGGTAAACATATGTACGATCTCTATTGGTTATATACTTAGGAGTGGAATTGATGGGCCAAAGAGCATAATATGTTCAATATTAGTAAATACAAAACAGTTTTCCAGTGTGATAATGGCAATTAACACTCCATTTTAAGAGTTTGGGCTGCTCTACTTTCTTGTCATTACTTGACAATGTCCCTTTTTCATTGTAGCTGTGCTGGTAGTGGTGTGGATGGCACCGTTTGTGAGAATATACCTTGTAAAGCATAACAGATTAAAATAAAATAGGGCCTCCCTGGTGGCGCAACAGTTGAGCGCTGCACTGTGGAGCTGTCGGCAGCGCGTAATGCAAGTTCGAGGCCCAGCCAGGGAGAATCCCACATGGTGCAGCGGACCTCTCCTGCCTTGCCCGCTGCTCCCCTCAGCAGTGTATTTCTGATCTGCCTGTTCTGCTCCCCACTCTGTCTCTGGTGAGCCCTCTCACCGCCCCACGCCTCTGGCCTGTAACCCAGCTTGTATGTATAAATAAATAAATCTTTAAAAAATAAATAAAAATAAAATAAAATAGCATATTTTCACATCTTGAAGATTAAATAGCATCCTGACAGAGACAAGATATGTGAGTGACCTCACTGGGGTGGCCTGGCGACAGATCACTTACGCATATACACTGTTTTGAGGATAGATGTTCTTAATTATTCCACAAAAGATATACAGAGTTGCTTTAAAAATGCAGGATCTTAGAATTGAAAGAAGAGTAAAACATTTTTTCACTCCATTTTGTGTTTCCTGGGCATTTTGAAGAATTGTGGTCAATATCTGATTGCAGGCAATTTGGCTACTGGTTAATCTACATCAGCACAAAACAGTGCTGCAGAGAGAGTCTGTTCATATGCTAAACACTCTGGAGCGTTTTTTTCCCTGAGGTAATCTAGATTCTGCTGTCATTTATTAATTCACCTTCCATTTATTTCTATGAACTCAAAGGTTTTAAAGGAAGTTTGCATGTGTCTCTTACTGCATTAGAGATGTTAACATTTGTCATTCGTTATTCTAAAATCACATTGAACACATTCACAATCTGTGCAGATCGTACAGCAACATCAGATTCCAACAGTCAGTTAGCAATGCATTTGTTGTAATAACAAGTTAATTGACCAAGAGGAACTCAAGCAAAGTGTTTATTTTCTTCCCGTGAAAAGAGAGACGTATTTGATGGTTTTAAGACTTACTTACCAGCTAGTTGTTGGGATTGTTGAAGCTGTTCAGTAAAGCATTCAGTAATGGCATCCAGCTTTTACTCATTCTGTTCCATCATTACTCATGTACCAACCTACACATCCATTGCCTTGTGGTTGCAAGATGGCTACTATACATCAGGCTCCACATCTACACTTATGGAGTAAAAGAGAAAAAGAGGGGCTGAGTCCAACCATATCTTTCCCATTTATCTGGAAAATTAAAGTGACTCCAGATGATTTCTGTTTATACCACTGTAATATCTGTTGCTGTGGAACAAATGCCCTCCCAACCTTCCACCCCCTCAAACCCTGCCTCAAGCAGTGGTAAAACTATAACAGTAGAATACCTCAGGCATAAATCAGTTAAAAACACACACCCCCACCCCTGCATAATTGTTTTATAGTTTGGGTGGCTCAGCAATTCCACAGAGGCTTAGCTGAACCAGGTGAGTCTGACTGAGGTTTCACATGAAGTCACATTTAGTTTGTTGGCAGAGGCTGCGATCATATGAAGGCGTGACTGGGACGGGAGAATCCACTTCTGAGAGGGCTTACTGCCAAGATGGCAGTTGGCAGGAGGTCTTGGTTACCACAGTTTCCATGTTGTATCCTCAAAACACAGCAGCTGGTTTCCCCCAGAGTAAGTGATCTGAGAGAACAGGCAGAAATCACATTATATTTTAAATTAGCCTCCTAAGACTAACACTATCACTTCCATCATTTGAAGAACCAAGTACCAAAGAATCTGGATATTTTAAAACCACTACTGCCTCATTGATCAAAACGGATTCATTTGTTTAAACTAATAATAGTAGTCTGGGAAATACATTTATCATAGGGGATCTAATAGCAGGGAGCAAGGGGAAAAGGATACTGGGAGGCAACTAGCTCTTGACTTTGTTATGTTATATGATTTTTGAGAAGTTGAACAAATAATTCTAGAGTTTATTTGGAGAATTCAATGGTTTAGAATTAATACAAAAAAATTTGAGAAATAGGCTTTTCGGGGTGAGTAGGGGAATGCCCATCTCTATTGGACTTCAAAATGCAAGATGAACCTATACATTGGCAAATGAATCAAAAAAATGCATGGTATGTAAATTAATGTTAATTTATAAGAAATTATTATTGAAAGGGATGAATTATTTAATAAATAGCATTGGAAAATATATGCTTAAAAAGTCTCATTTTCATTCTGTGCTATGCAATAGAGTAAATTCTAGATGAATAGGAAAGTGAAACATGAAAAATAAAACCACTTTAAGAAACTAGAAGAAACTTTAAGTAAATATTTACCTGATCTAAATGGGGAAGCAATGAACTGTACAAGCAGTGAACTAAATAGCAATGGGAAAGATTGATTTTAATATTTAACATCATAAACTCTTGTCAAAAACATCATAAAAATTTAACACAGACAAGAAAATTATGTATTATTGATATTTGGATGGGATATATTTCTTAACAAGTAAAATACCTTAGCTTTGCCTGAGGTCTATTGCAATTTTCTATGGAACAGATGTTTCAGATTAAAATAAAACAGCAGGGAAATATTAACATATAATGAGTTAATGTAACTGATGATAAACTTCTATATTCTCAGTAAAATGGGCAAAAGCATAACAGAACAGACAGAATCAATGGCCAATAAACTGAAAAAAAAAAGTCAACCTCATTAATAATTAAATTGATGCAAATTAAGACAAAAATAAAATTTAATATGTTTGCCTATCAATTTAGCACAGATTGCTTAGTGTAAATACTCAGGCTGGACAGAAGGTGGTGGTGGAAAGTGAATGGGCAAACACTGCTAGTCTATGCAGCTCAGTTAGACAATCTTCATCACCCCTTCAGCATGCTTGTGCTTTTTAATCTGATGGTTTTACTCTTACAGATATTATCTAAAGAAATGAATTTAAAAGTGTATCTATGAAGTCCTATGTCTACTATCATTTATAGCAGAAATAAAAAGGAAATTACTTAAATGTTCCAGGAGAGACTCTTAGCTAAACAAATCATAGAATGTCCATATGATAGAATATTTTGTTGTTAAAAAACTTTAATTTCAATGACTTAGAAAAATATTCATGATACAATTTAGATTATAAAAGCAGCTGTATGTCAGTATATGTGAAATATTTGCAGTGTTTCCTGAGAGCTGTTTTGGCGGGGGTGGGGGTGTCAGTATGGGGAGGGACTATAAGCTTAGAAAGTGTTTGGTTTTAGATTTGTGAACCCAAGCTTTCTGTAGTATGTTGCTTTTGTTAGGTGAAAAAAGTATTTAGTAAATTCTAAATTGCTTTTTGACTATTTTAACCTTATCTAACTTATCTTACTGCTCTTGGGGATTTGTAGAGAGAGAGAGTGTGTGTGTGTGTGTGTGTGAGAGAGAGAGAGAGAGAGAGAGGGAGAGGGAGAGGGAGAGGGGAAAGGGATGGAAAGACAGAGAAAGGAAAAGAGCAAATTTGTGTACTATAATTCTAGGGAATTTATGTATAAAATTACTAAATCTCATTTTGTCAGGAAGTGGTAGATTAAATTCTACAATAATGCTTTAACTCTTTCAGGTCACTAAGGGACCAATTAGTACATTATGCTAAGGGGTACTAAATTGTATCCTACTAGCCTGGAGGAGACCAAGCATATCCTGAAGCTTTAACTCATATCACCACTGGGAAGTGATTCAAATCTGGGAAGAAGCTGGTTCATTGAATATTAATTGAGTGGGTGAATAAATGAAGGGAAGGCAAAGAAGGGAGCTAACAAGCTGACATTTTATTGATTACTTTCTGTGTGCCAGGGGCTTCCTATTCATTATCTCATTTAATTCTCATGGCAACCATATGAAGTCCATGTATTAATGCTACTATTTTATGGGAGGGGAAACTGAATTTGTACCATAGTTACATAAACACTTCCCTGCCCTTCCTATAGGGAGATGTTGGAATTGACCTGAAATAGTTACTTATTTGCTCTTGGCCCTCCCAGTGAGTGCGTTCAGGCTGACATATTCATAAAATTCCACAGCTTAAGATATCCTTGCTTTTTAGATTGTGATTTTTCTGAGTATTATGTAGTAAGAAATATCCTAGGGGGCAGTGGATAAAAAAGAGTTCTGGAGAATGGAAAACCCATTGGTATATCAGTCATTTGCCCTGAAATTAGGCTATATTTTATATTACTTTTTGAGAACTATTTTTTTATTAAACTTTTTAATTTTCTTATATCATTTTTCATTTTTGTGCTATATTTGATTTCTCGCCTCAGGTGTAGTCCCCATAAATCTCCCACAACAACTTCACCCATGAGCCCTCACCATAGTTCCTGCGCTCTTCCCTCCCCTGTTTTGACCCCTCTTCTCTCCCTCCCCTGCTGTATGCCTCAGATCTATAGTATGCCTACAAGTTGTCTTTTTTGACACTTTGTTCAGTTTCCATATATTCCTCCTATAAGTGAAACTATCCAATATTTTTCTTTTTCCTTCTGACTTATTTCACTGATCTGAGAAATATTTTTAAATAAAAAAAAGGAAAATGAAGTAGAGGAGAGGAAAATATTGCTGGATGCCTAAGGAAGAAAACAAAGAGTCTCCTAGGACACAGAAGAAAGGACCTGAGTTTACTACCTACTAACTGTTGGCATTACAAGAGTGCTCAGAAACCATCTCTTCTTTAATCTACAGGCAAAAGGCAGGTATCCACAAGATTGCTAGACTGATTTTGTGCCTTTGGAACAAAGGAAATTGGTTTATAAAGAGAATATCTTCCTGACTCATTTCATTAACAAGAAGCAGTAGCCCACTAGGCTGGCTAGTGCAGACTTGTAAATTGTATGTGAAACTGACACAAGTAAACACATCAGAGTTGAATCTGTTTCTTATAGGGATGTTGGCTAGAGAAGGGATGTTTGATCTCACTATATTTATAAGTGTTTTTCTGTCTTAAAGGGCACACTTTTCCTGTACGTGTAATGAGACAATTTTAAATTTTAGACAATTTGAGTTTTGAGGTCAGGGTTCCACATCTTTGTATTTTCATTTTTATAAGAGATACTTCAAAATATAAGATGGAAATTCTGGGAAAAGCTTTTTTATTCTTTCCTGTTTCTTAGTTTGGGTACTTTTCTATTTAAGCTTTCAAAAAACAAAGGGGGCAACGAATTTCTAGAAAAAAATTCCAAACCATTGACATCTTTAAATAGATTTACACCCAAATTATACACTGTAAGTCTGTAAGCAACTTTATAAAAAATCACCCACATGTTTTTTTTTTTTTTTTTTTTTTGTATTGTGAACCTTTGTATGATACTGAAACTCTTTTTGGAAGGAGAAAATAATGATTAGACTTAAGCAAAGTGAAAAGATACTTTCTCAGCTGGATGCTGTTAATGCTTTAGCTGATAGAGACTTGGAGAATAACTCCTCTGTTGTGAGTTTAAAAAATAAATATACAAGCTCTGGAATAATTCACAGGATGAGAAATCACAGGAGGGAGATAACAGCTGAGCAGATCTGAGACTGATCGTTTTTCTGCTTCTGGGGATGTTGCTCCTTTGCCCTGAGTCTTGGACTGACAGCTCTTCTGGATGTTGTTTCCAGTCCTCTGGGCCTTGCTATCTTTGAATAAACACTATATTGCCACATCAGCCAAGGGCTTTACATTCTCTTAGAAGATAGAAAATGATTGGAAACTTAGGCAAAGAATTTAGGATTCTAACCCTCCTCCACACTTAAAAAATTAAATGTAACTCTCTTTTTTTTCCTTTTGTAAAAGCAATGCAGTTCATGATAGAAAGCTTGAAAAGTCAAGTGAAACAAAATGTCTATATACGAGTTCTACTAATGAGAGGTAATCACATTAGTAGTGGAGTATATCACTTCTTCTCTTTTTCAACCCAGTGGGAGTATATTTTACTAAAAGATTTACTCATATGGTGCATACTGTTTTATGATCTTCTTAGGTCTACTCCCTCTCCCAGTCCCATAAGTAACAGTTAAAAGTCTACACGAATCAGAATTGACAATAGATTCATCTGGGTGCTGCCAGTCTCAGTTTCCTCCTCTGCAGAATGAAGATAATGTTAGTAGGTTTGCAGAGTGGTATGAATATAGAGTCAATGTTTATAAAGTGCTTGGCGCATAGTAGATGTTCAGTAAGTGGTAGCTATTACAATTTCTCCTCCTTCCTTTCTCCCTCATGTACCCCCGCCATATTAATGCCCTGCTTTTCCTTTTGCTGCCCCCAGTATCCTTTCCCATATTACTTCCATTTACAGCCATTCCAAAGTTTTCTTTTGCTCATGATATTCTGCTTCTCAAGCCTCATGCCTCATGAGACTGGAATATTGCTTCTAAGTCTCCATGTTGCTGGTCGTACCCTTTAGTGAGACAGTAGCATCCATTTTAAGAGACATTGGTCCTCACAACCTGTAATGAAACTCCCTCCCTCACATTCTTTATGTCTCATAATGAGTGTGATGTGCTTTTCCTGATGATTCTACCTGCCAGGGGTAGACACTTAGAACCTTTGGGTCTCCTCTGAATAACCTTGGCTATACAGTGTATTTCCCAGTTTTCTGTTCCCTCTGCCTACGGACAATGACCTTCACTGTTCGACTCCCAGCTCTTCATCTTGCACAGGCAGCCACAACTGTTCTTTACCTCTCCCCATCCCTCTGACCATTCCCACATGTCCTTGGTATATTTCTTTCCAACCAGACTGAGTGTTCATGTCACAAAGTCTGATCACTGTGCATAAACTTTCATCTGTTTTGCTACCTTAGTCTATTACTAGTATATATTATAATTATTTATTAAATCTGCTTAAGGTTGAACCATACAGACCCTTGAGTTGCTCCCTATAAGATTACTAACATTGCATATGTCATTCAAAAATACATATTTCTTGAAATTTTCCCTTGACAGATGAAATAGGAGTGAGGTTTTCCATCAGCGTATGATCAGCTGAATTAAGGAAAAGCAGTTCTGAATATGTTTAGGTTTGAGTGCTGATTGTACTGTATTTTGGAGTGTATATAGATTGGAGATCATTTGGATAGGTTAGGGAAATCTGGAACTAGAATGTTTTAATTCCCAAGCTTCACTCTAACTCTGTCTCTTTAAGTAAGATAAGGAGTTGAGTCAATAATAATCATGGTCTCACTTATCTGTCTTAACAACCTTTGGGCAGAAGGGAGTGTGGGGACAGGTCCTATTTTGATGTAGGAGCAGGAGAGCAGCATCAGAAGGTTGAGTCCCCATCAGGAGCAGGACTGCATTGGGACACATTTCCCTTGTCTCAGATTGGACTCTTAATGACTTGCCCTGGGACCAGAAATGAGGATATCTGTTTAGAAACTGTTGCACAGGCTAAGCACTGTCATACACGGTAGCATATCATTTCCCATCATATTCACCTTCAGAAAGTACTGAGTCTGAGAGACTGAACTTGGGCCCAGCAGTGGGGCAAGGCATGAGGAAAAGGCAATCCTCTACTTCCTTCTTTGCTTGGAGTACCCAGTAAGTAGAGCTATTATCCTTGTCTGTGTAATGGAATATTCCATTTAGTTGGCCAATGTGAATGGGTCTGGGGAGATTTTTAAAATTTTTATCATGGAAATTTCCAAACATACACAAGATTAGAGATAATAGTATAATGAACCTCTAAACCACCACATGATTTCAGCTCTTTTCAACATCCTGCCAATTTTTTTCATTTTTGGCCCTGTCACTTACCTTCCGTGGTTCCTTTGTAACTACGGTATTCTGAAGCAAATCTCAGAGAAGAAATTCTCTAAATGCTTCAGTAGATATCTATAAGAGATAAGGACATGAAAAAAACCCCATAATCACAGAACCATTCATACCTAACAAAATTAGCAGTAATTCCTTAATATCATCTAATATTTATTCCATGTTTAAATTTTCCTGATTGTCTAAAAAATCCATTGCTGTATTCAAATCAGAATATAATCAAGGCTCACACATTGCATTTGATTGTTAGTTCTCATAAAACTTGTTAATTACAACAGTTTTTCCTTTCTACACCCCATTTCCTTGCTATTTAGTTTTTGAAGAAACTGGATCATTTTTCCTTTGGAATCAGAACAGAATTTAGATGAGCTGTTTCTTTAGGACTTCAGATTTTTGGAGCTAACTTAGAAGCTATGTGGAATAATGTGAGAGTAAGTCTGGGAACATATTAATGTCATCCATCACTATGGAACCCAGATGACTGATGAGGCAAGGGAGAGCGGCTTCAAAAAAATAAAAAGCTGAAAACCATTGCTGAAAGGGACTTCTTATGCAGAAATACTTAAGTGACAGTCTAGCAGGATAGCTGGCTTTCCAGTGACCTCATTGATTATATTTTTGCCCATTTAAGACCCCACCCTGACCCAGGGGCCACAGGATCTGTGAATTTGGACTTTACACCTTTTTCTCTATACAGACAGTACTCTTCCCCCCATCATGGTAACTGACTGGTTTTTGTTAGTAATACACTGCTTATTTTCAATATGTGAACTCTAGTATGGATTCCAGTCAGCACATTGGGGTTTACATGCTTGCTATGTACTCTGTGAAGGAAGAGAAGCGTAGTGATGATATTTGAAAGTTTTCTCCTTTCAATCCCAAATTTAAACAGACTAACTCTCCCTGGTCTTTTGAAAGCTACTTAGTTGATTCTTTGGGTTTTAAAGCCATTTGATTCTTCTAGGAAATGGACAAGGAAAGAGAATTCTTTCTTGCCATGACCTCTGGGTTAATCTCAGCCATCCTGCTATCCTTCGAGTCTAAATAGGTAGGAATGTGGTGATAGTATAGCAGAGCTCCAGATTCCTCCATGGCCCATACCCACATGGGCTAATCAATTGTTCTTGAATATCCTTTATAATTTTTCATGATAGCATGCTGCTTTCTCTTTTAGAAATGTGCTCCTTCTTCACCTTCATTGAAATCTCTTTAAGGTTCTGTTAAGATGACAGCGCCTTTCATGAGTCCCTTCCTGAGCCCCCCAACCAGGTGTGTTTTCCTTTTCTCTAAACTTTCAAAGTGCTAACGTTCGGAGGAACTGCTGGGACTAAAAATTGTACAGAGGCAGAACTCTCCCTTGGCCTGTTTTCTCTTATCCTCTTTAAAGACCATGGCCAGGTGTCTGACGAAAGAAAAGGAGGACATCTCTCCAAGTAACCCACAAAAAAGCAAAAACCAAGTAAGAATAATGCATATAATGATAAGCACTGGGAAAAATATCCCCACCTGTGCCTTGTTAGTGAGTGAAAATTTCTGAGTTCAGTAAGTGATTTAAAGTTTAAGTGTTTTTCATGTGCCAGAGATCATATCAGATATGGAGGGTATAAAGAATGGTAAAAATAATGATAATACGTAATATTTATGATGTATTAGGTTCTGTTCGAAACTCCTTGCAGTTATTATTCACTTAACCATCAGAACAATGCTATGAAGTTGGTACTGTTACTATCTCCTTTTTATTTTCAGAGAAACAGAGGCATTGTTAAGAAACCCATCAAAGTTCTCTAAGCTGATACAGAACTGGGATATGAACCAAGAGAGTGTGGCTCAAAGGAAAATAAAACGTAGCCCTTTAGATTTCAAATGTTTACCATCTGAGGGTTTTAATGAAAGGGGAGTATCATTCTCTTAGCAAATATGTTTCAGAATCCACACAGAATTACACAGAATTAGAAATATCAGCAACAGGATATAGAGTATGTTCTGGGTTAGGACACTATTGGACAAGATCACAATCCAGAACAATGTTGAGAGTGGTTGTGCCAGTGTGCTCCAGGAAGAGAGGTAGTCGCTCACAAGGGCTGAGCTGAGCTCCCTGTTAAACTGTAGAGCCTCACACAGAAGACATTACCGTGCATTGTCCTTCAGAAGTGACTGGAGGATCAACTGTCTAAGGAGGAATTAACCTTTTGTTTCCGTTCATTACACATCAGTGAATCTAATTGCACAATGCCATTTTGTGGTGGAGACTTACTGCCTATTAAGAGCTGTTTTGGGGGAGACCTCAACTTACAAATAACCATTTGGATATTTCCTTAGAATTTCCTTCCAAAGCAGTAAATCATATGGCAGTGATGAAATTGCTGAGCTGAAGCCACTTGGAATTGTCGCCAAATGTTAGGATGGCACAGCAGTCTCCCTGAGTATATCTCTGGGGGTTTGGGAATGTTGAGCGTAACCCTCCATCTTAAACACTATGTTTTTAGCCAAATGGGTTTTCTGAGAAACAAGAGGTTTTAAGGGCTTCTCTGGAGATAAATGAGCATATAATCATCTGCTCTAGGGGGAAATGGTTCCAAATCTCTGGCATAAATCTGGGAAGTTGTTGCCTTAGAAACAACTAATGTTGTGTAACTCTCTTCCCTGGACAACCATTTAGGGTCTCCATAATTTGCTTGCTTTATCCACAGTTTCTAAACCTTTAACCCTATGTGAGAAATCTTAAACTCTTTCCCCAGTGGGGATGATAACAAACAACCTTTCTTTTCCCCAGACATTAAGCACTTGATGGGGATTGATGCTTTACTTCTTGAACAGAATTCTGTTAAGATGGTGGAGAGGGGATCCACCACAGCAAGTCCTTGTGTGGGTGGGTGGGTGGGGGGGAATGTTGATATTTGTTCTGGTTTTTGTTCAGTACTGAGAAGTTTCCAGGGATACAAGCTGTATGGCATTTCCTCAAACTGCTAGAAATGGAACTTCCATATGACCCGGCAATACCACTACTGGGAATATACCCAAAAGACACAAAAACACTAATTCGAAAGGATATATGTACCCGCATGTTTATTTCAGGACTGTTTACAATAGCTAAGGTATGGAAACAACCCAGATGCCCAAAAATAGATGACTGGATCCAGAAGATGTGGTACATATACACAATGGAATACTATTCAGCATTCAAAAAAGACAAACACATGCAATTCGCAGCAACATGGATGGACCTAGAGGGGATCATGATCAGTGAAATAAGCCAGAAAGAAAGAGAAAATTATCAAATGGTTTCACTTATAACAGGAATACAGGGGAGCCAAATAAGAAAGCGACATTCAGTAGGGAAGGAAGGGAGAGGTAGGGCTCAAGAGGGGGGAAGAGGAGAGCACGGAGGATTATGGTGATGGCTCCACCGGTGAACAGGTGGTAGGTAACTTATGGGGAACACACAATAATGTAAAAGATATGAATAACAAAAATAAATAAAATATTAAAAAAATATATATATATATATACGTGTGTGTGTGTGTGTGTGTGTGTGTATTACATCATTGTTCATTTTTGCACAATGTTTGATTTGATTTCTCCTCTTAGGATTTCCATCACCAAGTCACCCACGAACCATCACCATAGTCTTCTTGTCCTCTTAGCATCCCTATTTTAATCCCTCTTCCTCTCCCTCCCCTGCTGAATGTCTCTGATTTATAGTTTCCTGGTAGTTTTCTCTCTCTTTTTCCTGATCCCTTATAGGTTCCCATATATTCTTCCTATAAGTGATACCATCTGGTATTTTTATTTTTCTTTCTGACTTAATTCACTGAGCATAACCCCTTCCAGCTCCATCCATGTTGCTGCAAATGACGTGAGTTTATCTTTTAAATAAATATGTATTTAATAAATAAATATTAAATTTATTTAATAATGTAAATATCAAATTTATTAAATTAATATTTACTTAATAAATATTTAAATAAAATAGATGATTCAGTCATCAGTTTTTTTGGCATTTAGGTTGCTTCAATATCTTACCTATTGTAAATAGTTCTGCAATAAACAGAGGAGTGCAGGTTTCCTTTCAAATTAATGTTTTTGTGTCCTTTGGAGTGGAATTTCTGGGTCATATGGTAGCTCCATTTTTAGTAATTTGATGAACCTCCGCACAGCTTTCCATAGTGGTTGGACCAGTTTGTATTCTCACCAGCAGTGTAAGGGAGTTCCTTTTTCTCCACATCCTCTCCAACATTTGT
Organism: Scalopus aquaticus; assembly: GCA_004024925.1. Taxonomy (NCBI): domain Eukaryota; kingdom Metazoa; phylum Chordata; class Mammalia; order Eulipotyphla; family Talpidae; genus Scalopus; species Scalopus aquaticus. Next base: position 25,939 of record PVIJ01010630.1, on the reverse strand, counting down.
TGTTGCTACTTTTTTTTAATATGTGCCATTCTCACTAGTGTGAGGTAGTATCTCATTGTGGTTTTGATTTGCATTTCCCAGATGCAGGATTTTCAATGCTAAAACCAGAATAGTTGTTCACTGTAGTAGGGGTATGTGTGACTCCAAGCAAAGACACCCAGATCCATGACTTTTAGGCTCTCAACAGTTCAGAGTTCTCTTCCAACATCATCAGGAGAGGACAACTCCGGGAAAGGTCCTTTCTGAACTGTTTAGTGATTAGGGCTCTTTCAAAGAACCCCTCATAGTAGAGTGAGATACATTAGATAGAAAGTGCTGAAAATATTATACACAGCAAGATTCATTATAGTTTATTCAGTTTTACTCAATTTTTAAGCCTATGTGGAGTTTCTATAAATATGTGATATTGCACCAGCAGTGGGGCATGCAAGGATAAATGAAGCATAGTACTGCAAACTAGGGACTCTTAGCTACAGGAAGGAATGAAGATGTAAACAAAGAAGTGCCTTTCAGTGTGGTGAATGCTATAATAGAAGTGGCAGAGAAGGTGGAGGGGGCGGGTGATGTTATTAGAGTAGTCAGCTACTTGATGAGATCAAGAAAGGCTTCACAGAGGAGGTGATGCTTTGGTGGAGGGTTGATGGGTGAGTAGGCACTTGTAAGATTGAAAGGAAGAAAGAATACTTCAGACAAAGAACATAGAACAAAAGCTCAAAGACAAGAACTGATCTGTCCAACAGTAAATTCATGCTACATTTAAGGAACATGGGATTTGAGATAAATGGAATGGTAGGAGTGGTGGGTGGAGGCAAAGATCGAGAGACAGTGAATGGTTTTGTGTGCTATTGCACTTATCACTGCTGGTCACCTACCTAACCTCTTTTTCCATTTTGCTGATCCTTTTCAGATGATCTATCCTCCCCCCCACCCCCCGCATGTTGAGCTTCTTTGCATCAGTCACAGTGATCTCATTTCTCTTGTCAGTGATTTGTATATAATTTGAACTGAGACTAAATTCTGGCCAAAGATGTGAGGCAATGTACATCTGTCGAGAGCCATGTAGGAAGAGAAGCCCTGTTCTCCTGCCAAAAGTTGTCGTGTCCACATGCATGGTAGCCATGATGATAGCTGGCTTGGAGACAAGCTGACTTGCTCATGATATTAGATCAGAAAGTGCCTGGGGCCTTGGAGTCACTTTCTCTTAGGCCATTTTTTTTTTTAATATGCAACAAGAAATCGTCCTCACTGTTTTAGCTATTTTAAATTGAGATTTCTGTTGCCAGTGACTGAAAGCATTAAATGATATGGAATAACACCCTAAAAGGTTGAGGCTTTAGATGTCATAAGAAATTGAATAATTTTTTCATGGGTTTTGTTTTAGGACATTGGCTTACATTTGTCAATTGTCATGTCCCCTGCATTTCAATCCTAGATGCAGAAATTCGTTCACTCATTCAATTAGCATTTTTTGAAACTTATGCCAAGTTCTATTTTATATGCTCCAGAAACAATGTCACACAAGATGCTATGTATTCTTAGAGGATTTGCAATCTGTTGGTGAAGACAGACAAGTAAATCAACTCACAATATATTGCGGCGTGAGCTTCAGTAAGGTCTTAGCCAGGGTAGTACGGTGGTGCTATAAGGCCCCTCAATCAGTATGATAAATAGTAGGGTGCTTATTAAGGAGGTGATGCTGGCACTTAACTAACTGAAGAACCCTGAAGCAGTAACCAGTCACCCAGAGACTCTGTCTGGGGCCAGCCAGGTATACCCACATCTTGGCTACTCATTTGTACTGTGGTCCTCTGACTTTGAGCCACTTCTGTGATGCCAGAGACCTATTCATTTGCTTGCCCTGTCTCAGCTCTCCTAGATTTAGTTTCTTGCTCTCATCTCTTGACTTGACCAGTTCATCTGTTCTAACTTGTTTTTATGATGACTCCATGTTCCTGCCCCCAGACTCTTCCTGTGCATGTGCTCATGTGCTGTTGACTGCACAGATGTTAACTTTGGCCCTCTGCTTTTGGACATAGTTTTGCTCAGGCAGTAGCTGGTTCATTTCCAACTAGTCTGATTTCTGATTTCTCTCTGCTCTCACCTCTCAAATGGTTTCGACTGGGGGGCCTGGCACTAGCCAGCAGGGTACTTGGGTTCAGTAATAATGACTGCCAGCCACATCCATATAATCATTTTGAGACTGAAATAGAAGCTTAAATTGGTTTAGGACACTTTGAATTACTGAACTTAGATTTAAAAAATCATTTTCATTTTTTTTCTTAGCATCATGTTTTGGGGGTGGTGTTTCAAGACTTTTCAAGCCTATGGAGAAGCTACATATGCACAGCGGTATAGCTTCCCACTTACCACAATTGTTGGCAGTATGAATGATGTTGTTTAGTGTGGGAAGAGTATTAACAACCCTTTTAACATTATATAAAAGCCTTTCTCTAGAGGGTGAACACTGAAGAAGATTCTTTGGCTCATACAACCTTTCTGAGAATTGATTAAATGCATCAGCCACAGAGGGTAAGGAATTTGGAAAGGTAGTATCGCTTCTTTGATGGTTCCCTATGGATTTATAACGACTTAATGTTTACCCTCTAAAGTCACTGAGCTTGAAAATTCAGTAGGTTGAAGGAGTTTAAGTAAACAGAAGAAATAAGAAGTAGTACATATTACTTTTTGAACATTTGAGATGCCAAATATTAAGCTTCTCTCAAATATCGTGTGCATTTTCAAAAAGAATAATTATTAAACTTGTAAAAACAATATAGCTCAAGAAATCAAACAACAAAGAAAGATACAAAGAATAAAGTAAAAATGTCTCTCCAAACTCAGCCACTCTGATATAACCACCATTAACAAATTGCAAACATTATCCTAAGGCATCCCGCCATGCAGAAATACAGAGGGAAAAACATGAAAAGCTAAATCTAGAATTTGCTGTAACACTATTTAAAACGTATTTTGACTAATGCTAAAAATCCTTAAAAAGTGAAATGAAGTGCATTATTTAGTTTAAAATAAAAAAACAAGTTTTCAAAATATTTTTAGAATTTTGAAAAGATTGAAAAGATTTTAAGATTAGTATCATACTTTTTAACTTCATCTTTTGAAGCAGTAGTTATTGACTATATATGTTAAGAAAAAAATGGGGAAGTAATTATATTACTGTTACCAACGTCTATATAACATTTGTGTTTAAAATACCTATTACCCCTATTAGTGTTTACAATCAGCCTTTATTGTTTACTTTTTTCTTCTTCAAAAACACCAGAATTAGTCTTCTCTACTTTTGAGATATTAATTTGATCCACATCATGGTGATTGGATTTCCTTAATGAAGTAGGATTTCTCTCACCTCTACACTTGACAAATGGCGACACTTAAAAAACTTAGCCACTTGGCAATCAAAAAGTTGCTGACTTAAACTTTTGGATACAGGGTGAATCCTTTGAGAGAAAGTATCTTGCTCATAGTTTGAACCCGAATCCATGGCTCTCAGTGCCTTTCCACTAACATTTCACAATAGTTTAGACAATGTTTTTCATAGTTTCAGGCAGTATTTATGAACCTTTAAAGAAAAATGAATGCCTACTTAAGGAGATTTTTCAGATTTTTACCCTTTTTTCCATAGAATATCTAAAATTCTCTATAGAATCTTAACACTGTAGAGAAATTATATATCTGATGTGCAGATATCCTATGCTTGATTCTTTAAAAAGAATAAACATTTTTTCCACTCTCTAAGAATCAGTTTTCTCTTCCTCCTTGGGATGATATTGTCCCTATTCAGAATGCATGGTTTAAGGTCTTCCATTATGCCCCTTTCATTAAAGACAGGGAAGGTTTATTTTCCCTAATGTTTTTGTGATTGTTTCTGATTGCCTATGGACTTTGCATAGACAGTGGCATAAAATAACCCTTATTGTGCCACCTTTGACCAGAAATATACATTTCTTCTGACTGGAAAATTTTTTTTAAATTTGAGAAAATACTGTGTGTGATATTGTCTTGTGGATTCAGAGCTCTGAGAGACTAATCTCCATGGCTTATACTAATCATTTCATCCCCAGATTCCTATTTCAGAATGTCACTTATATATCACCAAATATAATTGCAAAGAACCATGCAAATCCTAGTAAAAGACATACAAATGTGACACTTTATTTTTAACTTTCTAAGTCAAAAGTAGTAATAAAGAGAAGTCACTCATTCAGTTTACTAGTCATTTGTAAAGGACTTGGCAACTATCTGGCACTGTGTTAGATGCTAGAGCTACAAAGCCAACAGATGAAGATGTGGTTTCTGCCCTTGATGAGTTCAAGGTTCAGGGCATTAACACTGTACAAATAGTAATTGTAACACATGATATGTGCCTCTCCTATGTGGTACATGTAGCAGAGATAGGATTCCTTAAATAGTGTATGAGACATACAACTAGTTGTTGAGTGTGTCTTAGGAAGGGAAGAGTGGCCTTAGGATCTTCAGGGATGACAAATATTTGAGATGTTTATTAATGGGTTTATAGGCTTTTAAGTGGTAGAGATGGGTGAAGATGGTATTCTCAGAGGAGGCAAGTCTCAAAAAGCCAGAGCACAATTTGGGCAAGAAGGAGAGAAGCCAGCAGGGCAAGTTATACAGATTGTGGTTATTGGGAAAGCTGTAGCTTGAAAGGTAAATTAGGTTGAAACAGGTAATGCAGAGATTTGGCCTTACCTGTTGTACAGAGGGAAGTGACTATGTTGCAATGAGAGGAGTAACATGATCTCAAGTTTTTGGTGAATTGGAGGCTATCCACAAGCAGGATGGATTATAGGAGAGAAATGCAAAGGAACTAATGTTTACCTGACACCTGTTATATATTAAACTTCGTGAACATACCAACAAAGAGGCTTTTTTTAAAAAAAATTTCCAGTTCAGTGTTTTGAAAACTCTGGCTCAAAAGATTTATGAAACTTGATCAAAGTTCCTAGTAGCATGTAAAAGCATCTGGATTAGTTTTCTTAAGTGTCTGGCTTCAAGGGGTGTAGTTTGATCTTTCTCCTCCTATGCCATGAGGAAGGACTGGCATCATGGAGGGCTTTTATTTATGATGCTTACATCAAATGTGCCAAGATAGTACAGATACAAATATGCACAGTTTATTCAGGGCACAATCTCCATTTAGCCTCTGGATTTGGAGAGAGTTTGATAGACTTGGAGAAGGGTCTAAGTTTTCCTTTAATCCTAAATTGGCCTATTAGACCTTGAACCAGAACAGTTAGAACAAAGACTCTCACAATGAATATTTTGTCCGTAAACCTTTATGTTTGTTTTCCTCCTATCTGAAGAGAGTCTCTCAGGCTCTCATGTAAAAAAAAAAAAAAAAGAACAGGAGGAAAGTCATGGCAGAGATAGTAAGAGGTCACCTCATCAGCTTTCTAAAAAACACTGTAGTCACCCATTTTTCCTGGACAGAGTGTGCAGACAGGTACTATCAGAAAACAAAAAGCAATGCTCACTTGGAGTTGTCTAGGACAGTGGGATTTCCCTATGCCCTGCCTTCATGTGTGTATGTGTGGCTATGTGCAAGTATCCAAGGTATATTGACAGTCATTCGAAATAGCCCCAATATTTCTTATCTCACTCTCCTGGATTTTTGTGTCTCCAGTGCCAGGCAAGCTTTCCTAACCTTTTTTAAAAGTAGAAAAGTAGTCTGGAGACATGAATATTCACTTCAAGGACTTAGAAATACTTTCAAATAGTTTTAGAAGAAAAACAGGAGTAAGAGCTCAAAGGTATTGTGTGTGGAATTTGGAAAGAGAGCTGTGATTTGATTTCTTATAAATTTTACATATGTAGGAGGGAGAGAAGGAAAGGTCCTAGTGGGTATTCAAATTGGTAAATAATCCTGTGCATATTTCCTGGTTCCTCTTGGAGCATCCATTTCACCCTTTTGGAGAGTTCTGGTCAGTCAGAGACTGACGTGGGTCATCCGTGTCCTCAGGAACCCTTTTCTGTTCCTTTGTGTTTCATCTTAGTGCAAAGGGGGAAGCCATAGGGCGCATGAGTGGGCTTGAAAGCTTCATTTTCCCAGCTGCTGCTTCAGAGTACCTGGCCTTGCAGCTGTGGAAGAACAGCCAGTTATGGTTATCAGATATTGTTGAACATGAATAAATCATGATGGTGATTAAGGCTCAATGAGGATAGTAGTTGGTGGCCTTGGTTTCTACAGTATGAGACAGCAGTTTAACAAAAGGCTGAAATAGCTGTAGGGGTAATGGTGGACCCAAAGGTTGGCACCTTTAGACAGCACACTGGATGTTGAGTTTGGTTTTGAATGCCACACTCTGGAAGTGACAGGAACAAATTTGAGCACACTCAAAGGACAGCAGTGAAGACCTCAGGAAGTACTGAAAATCTTGAGGCACTGAGTATGCTAAGTATGCAGAAAAGCCTGAAGTAATACAAGACCCTGGAGTTAGTCTGGCTGTGTGCTGCTCCAGGCAGACAAAGACAAATGGATGTCAGAAGTACCTTTCTTAGACGGAATAAGTTTGCTAACAATGACAAAATGGGCTGCTGTGAGAGGTAATGAGTTCCTTAGATCAGAAATGATCACATATATGTGCTGGATGACCTTCTAAATCAAAGATTCTGTGGTTTTATGATTCCCTAGGGTCTTATAGATGACCTGTTTATATAAGTACATGCACAGCTGTCAGCTTTTGGCTCATATCTCTCCTTTCTTCTCTTCACGGTGCAATCTAAGCTGGCTTCTGTCCCAACCCCCTGTGGAGAATGCTTTTCTCTCCCTGTACTTCAGTCACCCATCTTTTGTGTCCCTATCTTATTTCACTTTTCGGAAGTATTTAGCACAATGGTGACTCCTACTTTCTGGAAACAGACCCTTCTCTTGGCTTCCATTATGTCCAACCTTCCCAGCAGTTTTCTTCCTACCTCACTAACCTCCATTTAGTTTTTCCTCTTCTGCTCAATTGCTAAATGTTGGAATGCCCCAGGGTCTCCTTAGGACTCCCTTCTCTTCTCTATTTGTATTAACTCTTTGTGGTAATTTTAAAACACTCCTGAAAATTCCTTGACTCCCCTCCCATCCAGAGGTGAGTTCTATGTTTCCTCCCTTTAAATCTGGGTTGTGCTTCATGACTCATTTGCAATGCAGCAGAAGAGATGATTGTACTAACACTAGAGGATAGATCAGAAAAGACTTAGGTATCCACCTGGTTCTCTTGGGGGTGATGGTTTCTAGAGTCCTGAACCTGAAACTGACTGAGGCGGCCACACTGTGACAAAGCTCAGGCCTCTAGAGAGACCATTTGTAGGTCTCTAGTCAAAAACCCAGCAGAGGACCAAGGCAGAACAAGAAACAAGCCTTCTCTGTGGTGCTTTGTCCAAATTCATGACTCACAGCTCCCGGGAGAGTAATAAAATGGTTTCTGTATGTCACTGAGTTTTAGATGACTTGTTATACAGCAATATAATTGATTCACTCCCTCAGGGGCTTCATCCTGTAGCGTGACATGAAATATCATCTATAAATGCTTATGATTTCAAAATATATTTTTCTTAGTCCTGCTCTCTTCTCAGAACTCCAGACTCTTAAATCTAATTATCCAAGTGTTTACTTGATCTCTGTACTTGAACGCTTAGTAAACATTATCTCAAACTCAGTATGACTAAAAACAGAAAGCTGGACTTTAACCCTTGACCCTCAGACTTACTTCCCCTTTTCTCTGTCTCTGTATACACCTACTTTTTCAAGCCAGCACTCCATTGGTCTGGGCATTGAATACAAAAGCAAGTTCCATTTGCTTTTCCTACAAAGTGCCTAGAATCTGTCTCCCCTTTTCCTCTCATCTGCCCCTGTCCTAATCCAAGTTACTATTATTTCTCTTCCCATCTCCTGCGATATCCACTTAACTTGTTTTCCTGCTTCTACTCTTGTCCTCTCAAAATACATTTTCAACACAGAAGTCTGTATTAGTTATCTCCTACTGTGTAACACATTGCTCCAAAACTTAGTGGCTTACAGCAATTACATTTATTATCTCATAGTTTCTGTGGGTTATGAGTCTGGGTACATTTTAAATGGGTCCTCTGGGAACGGGCCTCAGTGATTGACAAGGAAGTACCTGCTTTTCAGCTGAGTCATATGGTTGAGACAGGATTTAATTCCTTGGGGGCCACTAAACTGAGGATCCCAGTTCCTCAAGGTGGTCCCTCTTGGTTCCTTGACATGGGCTTCTTCATAGACTGTCTCATAACATGGCAGCTTTATATTTGTGAGGGAGGAGGTAAGAGAGAGGGAACTCTAGCAGGCCATTTGTTTTTTCAATCTAATCATTCAAGTGACACCTCATCACTTTTGTGTGTTCTATTAGTCAGAAGCAAGTCATTAGATCCAGCCCACACTCGAGGCGAGGGGATTTATACAGGGCATGAAAACCAGGAGGTGGGGGATCAGTGGGCACCATGTAAGGATCTGCCTATCACACATGCCCCGGAGCGATCTTTTAAAGTCATAAATCACATCAGAGCACAAACCTTAAACACCCCCGTGGTGAATACATGTCATTATACACTGTCTAAGCTCAAAGATGCACTATACCAAAGGCAAATCCTAATGTAAATTGTGGATTTGGGTAGATAATTATGTTTCATTAATGTAGGTTCATCAGTTAAAGCAAATGTATCACTATGGTGGGGATGTTGATGATGGGAGAGGCTGTATGTTTGGGGGCACAGGAGGTAATATGAATACTCTATCCCTTTCTCTCAATTTTTCTGTGAACCAAAAACTGCTAAAAAATGCCTTTTGGGAAAAAAATCATCTCCGATGACTTATTGCATTTGGAATGAACACCAGATTTCTTAGTGCCTTACCAAATCCTATAGATATATCCCTGGCCTACTTTTCTCACTTCTTACCTTACTACGCTCTCTCATCTTCACTCCAGCCATCCTGGTTTTCTTTCTGTTCTTTGAATTTTGCAAGAATGCTCCTTTCTTGGACCTTCCCATTTGATGTTCTTCCCTTTGGACCACCTTTCCTCCCGGTCCATGTAGGGATGTTTGGATCTTCTTACATGGACCTGAACTTGATTTCTTCCTCAGAGAGGCCTCTCTGACCACGCAGTTTTAAAAGGGTCTCTCTCTCTCTAACAAATCAACCTTTTTTGCATTAACTCTAATCATTAGTTAATATTCTTGTTTGTGTATTGTCTGTCTCTCCCAACCTTTTCCTCCTGCAAATAGATTGCGGGCTCCCTGTGAGAGCAGGGACTGTTTCTGTCTCAATGGCATTGCCTCCCCCATCCTCCGATTTCTATCTGGGTACTAGCCACCCCCTGCAGTGTGAGAACATCCTGGCAGCCCTGTCTGCAAGGTGGTCTATCATCTGCCATGTGGCCCAGGTGACACCTCTGCTGTATTTATGGGGATTCACCTTTGAACAAATTTTGTATCTGAAGTTCAGATGTCACGTGGAAATTGTTTTAGCAGTTCAGCAAGTTATAGATTGCATTTCATATGTTGACTAGTTCCAGGCTTAGCTCATTTACTGTACACTTTCAGCAATATCAATCTTCATTAATAAAATCAGCCAAGATTTTCTAATACACAATTTCCATTTCTAAGTTTATGGCAGTGGTTAACAGTTACGTCATACATATCAGGTGGCAGATATGTTTCAGATACTCTGTTTAAACTTCTTTATCGCATTATTCCCCCACTACAGAGGAGCAAAGTAAGGCACAGAGAGACTAAGAAAATTGTTCAAGGTCAAACACGTAGTAAGTAGCAAAACTGGAGTTTGACCTCACAGTCTAGCTCTAGAGTTCTTTCATTTACAAGTACAGGCTCCTGCCCTTTGTTGTAGATAAACTTCTACAAAATCCCTCCATTGCTGCTCAATACAGGAATAGGCTAGTTACTAAATTCATGAGAACCTCCCAGGTATTTTTCCTAAAGTAGGCAGAACTTGCAGTCTCTTCATTTGTTTATTGTCTTGATTCACTGTATTTCTGCTGTTTTTAACCACTGTGTTTCAACTCTCTGGGACAGAGAGAGGAGAACTATTGAAATGTAAGGAGAGACATCCTCCAAAGGGCTCTTTGAAGTCATCATTTCACCCAAGGAGCAGATTAGATCTCTAACTATCGCTCAGATCTGCTTCATCCTATAGTGGTGGGAGGGTTCTCAGAATTTTTTGTGTTTTTTTTTTTTTTTTGGGCAGAAGAGAACAAACATTAGCTGGGTTATAACCTAAAAAATACTCCCCTGTTCCAGAGATGTTACTGATTCAATGATCCTTCCTGCTGAACCCTCTCCTTGATGAATAGTGCAGCGTGTGATTGCTTCCTTCCCCTCTATGTGCAGCTACACATGCCTGCCCTGATGCTTCCACTACCCTACCTGGCCCCCTGCAAACTTATCTCCGTGCACATTTTGATATTTACATAGTAATCTTTAAAATGTATACTGCCTCAATGATGATGATAAAATGGCAGACGGCAGGGAGAACACCTGTTGCCATGAATGGAGATGCAGTAAACACCACCCAGCTTCTTATTCCTTCCCTCTGTGGCGGAATAGCAATATCTGGAAAGTCAAAAAGAAAAAAAAAATATGACCAAATAAAAACGCTTTATGGAAAAATATCCAGGGACCTGTGGAAAGACCATCACTGATGTTGCCTCCACAGAGAGTCATCCTTCCCTGCTGTCCCTACACAGAGGACTTGAGCACGATGCCATTTTCCATGGTGTGTGATGTCTCTGGGTAGAATGCTATTTTTTTTTGTTTAAGCTGAACGTTCACCTGAACAAATAGCAGATGTTGATGAATATTAATTTGTGCTTAGATTAATGCTTCAAAGTGTCAATTTAATTTCTGTTTTTACTGTTCAACCTCTGATTGTAATGAGCTACTTCAGGATGTGGGGAGTGTGCACCTGGATGGGGGCAGGGCTGGAGGTCTCCAGGGAATGGAGTTGCTTGCCCTGGCTTTTTCCTCTCTGCAATGGGACAATTCCAGTGGAGCCCAGGTGGCCTTGGAAAGGCACCCAGCTGTGCACTGGCTCAGTGGAGAGTTGGAAAGTCCTCAAAGGAGAGAGAGAGACATGCATAGACACGCACATAAAATAGCCATTTGACCTTCAGGATAGGCTGGGAGCTAAGCCTGCCCAAGCTGGCCTCCCAGCTCTGCGTGGACTCCCTCATGGTTTCCTTCTACCCTCCCCCAGTCTGTTTCTGTTGCTGACTTTTCAGGTTCCTGAGAAATTTCATTCTAACTTGTATCCTTCTAGGTCTGCGTGGTAAAGGGAAGAGACAATGCTTTTGGAGTCTGGCATGTCAGGGTGAAATCCCAGTCCCAGATCTCACTGACTTAGACCCATTTCTTATCCTTTCTGAGTCCTACTTTCCTTGCTTGTAAAACAGCGCCATTGAGAAGACTAAATGGGGTACCCATGGCTTAGCAAGGGCCCAGCACCAGGCAGCACAAGTTCCCTTCCCCATTTCCTTTAGATGGGTAGACCCCTTCTCAAATGTAAAAATTAAATTTCTTCCTTAATAAATTTTAAAATAACTCTGTTGTTTTACTTATGTTGCCAATATCTTAATTCTCTCTGCCCTATAAACAACTTGCTAAATAAATATGACTAATGTTTCTCTTTTGAGATTTCTTCTAGAATAACATGAAATGTTTTTCGAAAAAAGGATACCAATGGTACCTTATTCCATATTTGTCTTATTCCTCATTGGCCATTGTTACGCTCTCTCTGTGATTTGTACAAATAGAATGGATTTTGCCTTCATAGCCCCAGCCTCTCTGACCTGCCCGGGCTTGTCTTACCCTCTACCTTCGTGCTCCTTCTACTTTTCCCCCCCTCATCTCCCAGACACCCAGGTTGTTGACACATCACTGTGTCAAGAGAATTCTGAATAGCATCAAGAGAATCTTGAGTAATGCCCATGCGCAGTATCACAAAACTCAGTTGTCCTGCTGTTGAGACCAGGGAGGGCAGGTTTCCCCACAGTCTGTGAGCTCCCACTTCCCTCTGTTCAGATGTTGTTTGAATCTCTTTGGGCCACCACAACAAAGTACCATAAACTGGGTGGCTTAAAAGAACAAAAATGTATTGTCTTGTGATTCTGGAAGCCAGAAGTCTATAATCACAGTGTTGATAGGACCCGGCTCCTGCTGAAGCCTGCAGGAGAGAATTCTTCCTCACCCTTCACCTTCTGGCAGCAGCCCTCGTTCCTTGGTGTGCCCTGGCTTGTGACCATGTGTCTCCAATCTCTGCCTCCATCTCCATGTCACCTTCTCCCTATGTCTTCACATGGACTTGTCTCCATGCTGATCTCTGTCCAAATTTCCCCCTTTTATAAGTGTGGCCATATTGGGTGAAGATTTACCTGTTGACCTCATCTTAAATTGAAGTCTATTAAGATTTTATTTCTCAGAAGTCACATTCTGGACACTAGGATTAGAACTTCAATATATTTTGGGGTGGTGGTGTCACAATTCAACCCATAACATATGCAATTTACTTTGCATCATTTTCCTCCTTGGGGCTATGGTCTACTCTTTTGGACTTCACCTCAGTTTGAACCCACTCAGCAAAAGCCTTCACAATCTGGCCTTTATTCATTTGTTCATTTATAAATTATTTAGTGCTTACGTATGCCCAGTCTGGATCATTTATATCTGCCTTATCATTGAAATTTTGAGCATTCTAGAAAGGTAAGCGTTGTTATAGAAAACGGAGCTCTAAATAAATTTAGTTGCTTACCTGTTTTCTCACATTTAGTGATGGGGTCAGTGTTTGAGCTGAGGGCCTCTGACTTGGAGTTGCTGCCTTAGATCAACTGTGACTGATGTAACAACAGCATTTTCCTTCTAGTCAACTAGAAATCTCCGCTTGACTCAAAGCCAGCCTGCCCTTGTTCTCTTCTCCGCTCCAACAGTCTCTGGCCACTCTGTCATTGTGTGGTGGTTTCAGTGACTCTCACCAGTGCCCTCACAGACCAACAATATGGTTCATACCGGCTGCTTCCTCCCTTGTTCTTCTCTTCTATTCCCTTTCAAGGGCTTTTCTCTTCCCTACCCTTGTCCTTTTTGCCTCAGTATCTTTGTTCTTTTAATTCTTTAAGTAGTGTAGCATCCTGACTTCTAGTGCCATTCATCTATACCTAAAGGTAGCTGGTAGTCTCTATCCTTTATGTTTATCCATCCTGGACGTCATCATAGCTCCTTACCATTTTTTCTTCCATTTTTTCTTGACAGTCTTTTTTTTTTTTTTTCAAAGCCACACTTATAGCTTCTGATGTATTTTAAATAGCCTTAAGTTATCACATCATACTGGAACACAGCCCAGTTCCCTACCTTTGCTGCTTCTTCCAAATACAACACTGGTCTCCTGGGGACATCACATGTTCCTTCCCAAACACTGAAAGGTGGCCTCCTGCTCATGCTATTATATGGTGTTTTTTCAACAAAATATAAGGAGTCTAGATGTCTGACTTATTTTTTAATGAGCTTAGTGCCCTCCCTGGGAGAGTCACTTGAACTCATTTGAAAGATTTTCTGACTAATGGGTCTGCCTATTAGAATGGCTAACCCAAACTACCCTAGGAAGATGAAAACTGAGCTTTTAAAAACAAAACAAATCTGGTATAGGTGATTTAGTTACTTTCTTGGTAAGACTGAAAACAGTTCCCGATTACACATTTGCTTCATTCTGTATTGTCCATGCTCATTCCTCAGTGATCTGATCTTTAGAACTTTTTAGTACTATTTATACTGGAAACTGTCAAATGTAATCCTCTCATTTTGGTGCCTTCCTGAAGTTCCAGATCTTTATTTTTAGCAATCCACTTACAAGATGTCCTATAGGAAACTTATACTAACTGTTCTCCATCCTGGCTAAGGGCCTACTTCTTTTAGCGTCTGCACTTGATGCAGACGGGAGTTGCATTCTCCATCTCCCATCATCTCTGGTTCTGTGTTCTATCAACAAATACTGCCTTTCTAACCCAGGAATTTCCATTTAACTATCATTATTTTATTGTTCCTTGCCCTTAACATTTCTCTCTGACCTTGAGCCTCTTTAGCTGATCTTTCTGTCCAGTCTCTCTTTGTTCCAATGCAAATAGGCCTCTTTTGAAAAAGTAAAGTTGGCTACCCGGCTGGCTGTTTTGTTTTGAAATTGCTATCAGCTTTCTACTACATAGGAAAAATCTCTAAATTTCGTGTGTTGTCATTCTGAGCCTTCATTAATCTGATTGTAAGTTTAGACAGAGCTCATTTCTCAAAGCTGTCCCTCTGTCTTCTCCCCACCCCCAAGTCTGGCAAATGGAACATCTCACTATGTCTTGGAGACCATATACCCGCTCATGTTCTGGAACTTCTGCAGCTGCTGTTGTCTCTGCTTGGGACACCCTTTCTTACCTTCTTCAATGACAAATTCCTTCTCATGCTAGTGAAGCCAACAGTAATCCCCTGGATGGAGTAAGTGGCTCTCTCTACTCTACTTCTATGGTGCTTTTCCCCTACTGTCACAATACTACTCTAAGCTTGAGAATAATCTATTTTTTCTCATTTGTCTCCTCCACTGGACTGTGAACTTTGAACAGGGAGTGTAGTGCCTGACATTCCACAGGAAAGCCACAAATGTTTTTGAATGATTCAAAGCTTCATAACATCTAACTCTGTCTTTTCTTCTTTTTTCCCTTTCTTTTTTTTTTCCTCCATAGAGAAGTATCTGATTATTCAGATCCCCAGAAGCCCAAAGAGTACAAAGTTTACAAATGTACATATTAGCATCCATATAAAAGAACTATTGCTCTGGGGAAGAACACTAACAGTAAGTCTTAAGACCCAAGAGAAATTTCTCACAAGGGCATCATGTAACTAGAGAACACCACCATATTTTTCCTCTGATCAAAATCCACATTGTACAACTATACATAAATAAATATATAAATAAAGAAATAAATAAGCTCGGGGTAAAAAAGAACAAGAAGGCAGCGGGATAACATCCAATTGGGGTTAGCACATCATTGCCAGCCTGGGGCAGTGCAGATACCAGAGGGAAGCTGCAGGACTTTTTCTGAGCTCCCCACCACTCCAAAAAAAGCACACGAGATGGGTGTATACAACTATTAGTGTAATATCCACATAATAAAATATTTCTCTGGGGGGAAAAGCAGGAATTTTAAGTTTGAGGCCCATATTCTCACAAGGACGCCATGTAACGAGAGAAGACCACCATCTTGTCCGTCTGATCAAATAGCCAACACATGGCAGGATGATTCCTGGCTGAGCTGTGGGAGGGAAGTGTAATGCGAACTTTAGTTATGAAATATCAATATAGTTCTTCTGGATCTGTGTCTGATAAACGTGCAGGCAAAAGAATAGAGACGAGAGGGTCCCTAAAAGCATCACTCTCACTGTCTCCCTTCCATGAGGCAAAAATTTTTGAAGTCTGTTTTATGTAGGGCCTTATAAGGGATTTCCCCTCCATCTCCTACTGTGAAATCTCTCTGTCCTAAGTTCAGCTGGAAGTTATATTACCATATAACAGCTCTTCAGTCAGAGGTCAGAGGATGCATCTGCCTAAATTGCTTTGTATAGAATTCGGCACTCAAACTGGAGGTTTTTCAGTGGCAGCTAATGGTTGTCATAGGGAAGAACAAAAAGGGCTCTTGGACATGCCTCCTTTTAAGCATCCAGGGAACATTTTCTGGCTCTGGAAAGATTGCTTTCACAGAGCAATTTTAGCCATTATCAACTGAGAATAAAACCTACTTTACAAAATTAAATTAGCCAGTCTTCCCTCTCAGATTCATTTTTCCTCCTTCTGCATGGTGAAACCCATCTCTATTTAGCAGGCCATGTAACCTCTCCTACCTCGTTGTTCAAATCATTTAGTAAAATAAAAAGGCTTTAAAAAAGGAGGTTGCAAATATAAACACGAGTGCAATTAAGATCTCAACTCCATTACATTAATATAACTACTTTGCATGGAGTTCATTATGATGCGCATCAGGGTTTTAATGTTTTCTCCAGTTTAGTGCCATCCTTAGTTAGAAGGAAACATCGTGCTATAGGAAACAATTGCCTCTTGGGTTGGAAAATGGTTTGAATAGGATTCCATTGTGATTAATTAAGCTCACACATGATAAAGTCGAAAGAACCAAACAGTTGTTCTTCAAATTGACAGCATATTCACTGAACAAAAAAGATTTATAAGACTAAATTTAAAATTTCCTGATGTAATGATGTATTATGGAAATGACTCATCTTTTTTGTTCTTTTTGCTGGAAACATGGTGAGTCCTTATTTTATTTAGTTATTTATTTTTCCTATGCAAAGAATAGAGACACAAAAAAGAAAGAAGAAAATAGAAGTAAAGAGGGTTTAATGAGCAAGCCCAGGCATGATAATATGGATCTAAGCCTTTATTTTCTCTCCATTACCCTCAAATTATTTCCCACAAACATTTTATCAGACAATTCTTTGCAGTCAGCTCTAAATGTGTGTTGCCTTCAGGGGAGGGGCTGTATATCTCTCTCCCTGGATAACAGCCCTCCTTCCTGGAAATCGTTCTCCAAATCGAAAAGCAGCTCCCCTCTCCTTTCAGATCATCTGCTGGCCTCACCCAGGTCTCTGTTCTACTCAGCAGGTCCTGCAAGAAATAACCATTGTCAGCCTTAGACTATGAGGCCATCCTCCTCACTGGCATTAGAAACCTATAACTAACATGTCTAAAAAGAGAGTAATGAGTTCTGCTCTGAAAAACATTTCCATTCAGTTTGTTTCTCCGTCTCTCCTGCTTTACATTTTGCCTTTGCCTTGTTCTTTCTCCTTATCTCCTTTTGTTATTTGTGTCTCTCTGTCTGTCAGTTTCTTCTCGGTCCATCTATCTGCTTGCTCTCACTGGCCCCCACTTCATCCTGGCCACCTTCTCTGTTAGCTCTCTCTCTTTTGTACCCTCCCCTCCTCTTAAGTTCTGAATCTTCTATTGCAATCAAGATCCTTGAAGCCAAATAAGGAGTGATGGAGCATGTCTCTGGAGAGTGTGTTCCATTAACTAGCAAGACTTGGGAACTGCTATTAATGAACAAAGGCAGCTCCCCAGGGTCAGCCATGCTGCTCGGGCAGCACATTCCAATACTTTTGTTGTTGGGAATTTCAGTTGGGCCTGTAGCACTGATTTCTTGTCTGATGGAATGATGCTTCCAAGGTTGCAGCAGAAACAGTGTGATGCTTAAAATGGACCACTCTTGGCGCTATCCTTTGTCCATACTGTCATGGTATAGCTTGAAGTGAGCCCCAGGAGTTGATAGGGCTAGAGTTGATAGGGCTAAAGTGCATGGGGAGACAATTTGAACATCTCCTATCTTTAGGAGGAAGCCAAGGAATTTATCCTCTTAAATATCTTCTGTATTTAGGAAGAGAGCGGACTTCTCATGGAAGATCTACAACTTTACTTGAAGAACCAAATGGGCTAAGATGCCAATAGTCATTCTCATTTGCTTAAGATGTTCAGATGGAAGCAGAATTACCAAATCATCCTGTAAATCCAAAGAGGTGAAACATGATAGAAACTTTATTAATCTGGAAGCTTGACATTCTCTTTCTGAGCTTGTGATGAATGTCTGGAATGAATGTTTCACAAACATCCATGGAGCAGCTGCACCTTCATGATTTCTGAGTCTTTCTCCCTCTGCAGGTTCACAAACCTTGTTCTACAGACTTTTCAAGGCAGTTAAAATGATTTATTTAAAAAACAACCAAAAGTCTATGTCTGGGTCTCAGCTTTCCCATCTACGAAGAATAGAGAAATGAGTTAAAAATACTTTTAAAGTCAAACTATTTGTAGATGTATTAGGTTCTCAGAATTTATTCCTTCACTTTTTATTGTTTTTCAGACTGTGGTGCCATCTATAAAATGACAAAAACAAGAACTAGAACACCTCAGTTTAGTTTGGTTAAAAGCATGTCTATTAACTATTTTGTACAATGGACTAATGAAGGACTGGGATCTTTAATGCTTCTTATCCACAAAAATCCTTTTTCGTCTTCATAGATTTCATAAGGAATGTGTTGAAAAAATGGTCACACCCCTTCCCTGTTAATTTCAAACTTGCCAGCTTTCACCTTCACCCTGATATAAGGACTTTCTAAGAAGAGCCAGCACATATTTTAATTCTTTCTTAGCTTAGATGGTTCAGTTTCTTCCTATTGCTAGAGTAATAGATGTAGAGTAATAACATCTCTGTACTCAGAGATGGCTTTGAATATACTTTTACCTCCAAACCTTAAGCAAGGTATATTTGTTAAACAAACAAATGAATAAATGAATGAGAATCTGATTATTTTTCAATGATTTTATCAGTCTGTCTTTTACTTTGGGCTCTATGAGCTCTTCCAGGGAGAAGGCCATGTCTTTCTCATCTTTTTGTTCCCAAATAATACATGTTCTTGTTGAATACTCTTTGAATGACATTCAATCTCCTGCTGTTTTTTAATAGGAAAGGAATGCCCTCTTTCCAGACACATTAAATGTGGGGTTGGTGTGAGGCCATATAAAGAATGGATCCCAGTGAATCTCAGTAGTTTAGAAAGGAAGTGGTTTGGAGAGTGGGAGGTAACAGCTACAAAACATCCATCAACAATCATGGCAGTGTGTATTTTTGAACTGGGTGTTCTGCTCTGATCTCTGCAGAGGCCAATACTTGGTAGAAGTTGAGTAAACCATATTTTTCTTCTGCCAACTCTGAAATACAGGCCTGGCTTTTCCTAAACCTTCAGAGCATTCCTCTTCCTGGTTGCATCGATCCTCTATCCGTTCGCTATAGCAGCTTAATCGTTGGCTCCATAAAGTTCCTCCCTCCCTCCTGCTCTGTGTCTGCCTACTCTTAAGCTCCTCATGGGTCTCACTTCTTCACGGTTCTCATTTTGATTCATTGTCCTCTTCACCCCTGGTGTAAAGATGGTAGCCTGATTTTGGGATAACTGTATTTTGACTGACTTGAAAATTCTGAGATATGACTGCTATGAACAGTGCCTCAATTTTGTTCCTTGACAGTGATTCAGATATATCTCACTCTACTCTCATCTCTGGTGTGTGGGCTGCAATACCCTTGAGTCCTTGACCTTGTGCTGTATCCATGGACAAAGAGGCATTTTCCCCAGAATGAGTTGCTATGTCGCCTGGTTCCAGCTTGCTGAGTTATTATGGGAGTATCTCTTTTTCATCCATAGGGCACACAGCTAGCCCTGCCTTCATTTAGGTACATGAGGGATAAGGATTGTGAGCCATCTTCATCTCCCTGCTAAAGATAGTCATAAAGTTCACATACTGGCTCCTGAAAAAACCAAACAAACAAAAAACTGAGGAATGCCATAAAGAACCTTCTTGGGATAAGAAACTAGTGAGAATGCTACCCTCATTAAAAAAAATAAACAAACATAAAACCAAAAAACATTCCCAAGTAGGACAAGTATAAGAAGATGCATCAGATACTGGATTTTTATTTAATTCCTATGTGGAACAAAGGAACTGACAAAACTAAACCAAAGAAATCCTAAAAGTCCGGGAGTAGACTTGAGAGTACCAGAGGGAGAGGGGGAGGATGGAGAGCGTAAGGTCTTGGAGGGGACCCGATGGGCTGTGATGCATGGAGGACTTTGAAGGGCTTGGTGGTGGGTGTGGTATAGTAACATCTGTCTAAGAGGTGGGATCTAGACTCTTGAATCACATGCAGTGTTGTAAACCAACATTACTTCAAATGAATGAATGAATAAGTTAATCCTCCACCTCTAGACATTCAACTTAAGAGAAATCTCAACTTGAGAGAAGTCTCAAGGACAATGGCTTTTCATCTTTCAGATCACTCCTCAGACTTTGGGAAGCTTGTCATGGCAAATAGGATAGTCTGACTGATCCCTAGGATCATGAGGCCAATACCCGAAGGATGGGTTATGTGTTCTTCCTAAGTGTGCCTTTAACACACTGTGCCATCCTTTCTTCCAGCCCCAGAAGACGTCAGGGCCCAGGGCTGTGAGACTGCAGGAACACTGAGTGCAGGGGCTCACGGAGAATGCTGGGCACTAGGTGATGACTCGCTGAATGAGTGAAGGAGGCAGCACATTCACAGCTGGTGAAGTCCACTCTAGAACGAAACTCTGCCACCTCCACATGTCTCCCTGGCAACTTGTGCCTAGAATGTGACTGGCAGTGTTGACTTTAGGGTTTAGTGTTCTGTGAATGAGCTCAGTGCCTTCTCTTTGTGGTTTAGGTGACTGCCTGCCTCATTCCTAACAAAGGTAAGTCTTCGATGAGTGTCATTGCCCTTCCTCTAATTGCAGAAACCATGAGAAGTGGCATTTTACACTGCCAGACTGGAATTAGATGACAACTAGAGAAATGTGTGGTGAAGCTTGTTGTACTAAGAAAGTGTACAGAGGAAATGAAAGGAGTTAATATTTGAAAAGTCCATAGTAAGCACAATATAAGTGTTTGTCAAGTAAAATGTTACCGCTGTTATTATTATTAGACACTAAGACATCCTTCAGACCATTATTTTCTAAACCACTGAAGTTTTGACATTTTAAAGAAAAAAGTACTTTACAATTTGGAAGCCCCCAAAATAAGACATGAAAGTACTCTTGGCTCGAGGTTTGTTCTATTTAACACCTTTCAATAGGGCAACATCTGGATGTTATCATGGCTTGGCAAGATGAGTTGCTGAAATTACAAATTGTAGAAATGCTGTGCATTAGGCCCTCTTGTCTTTGCCTGTAATTGCCTTAAACATATAAAAGAGCCTGATTGTAATAACTCCCCTAGTGTAACTATTCTTCATTTCTATTCCACAAGACAAGATAGCAGGAAGTGGTATCACTCTAAGGGTGTGAGTAGGAGAGAGGGGAGCTAATCCTTAAATATGTGTGCCCTGCATCTCAAATAAGTACTGAACAGCAGTGTGAAAGGATTGCCAGTAATTGTACACACACACACACACACACACACACACACACACACACCCCTTAACCTATTAACTGGAATAATTGTTGCACTCTGATAAGAAGCCCCTAAGTATTTCAGGCGAGGTGGCCCTAGGTCAGAAAACATTTATTATTTATTTCCGAAAGTCTGTTCCCCAGTGATAGGGATAGAAATTTGGCAGGCCAGGTCTGCCCTTGACAAGCAAGTGAAATGGTTGTTTCATTTTTAATCTGGATCCTGACAGATAAATCTAAAGAGTTAAGGATGTGATGAATTGGGCTCCTAGTGATGGCTGTGGGTAAGGGAGAAAGATACGACAGCCTGAGACTAGATTCATTGCCAGGTAATCGCCAGCTTCTAAATGTGAAGAGAGGTAGAGCTTGCCACTTCTGAGATGACTTAAGCAATGAAAAAATTTGTCTCCAACATACCTTGAATTCTTTCAATGGATTTTCTTGTTGAAGATCTTTGGGCTGAGCTGGAATGATGGAGAAAACTGAATACAAGTATGACTAGGTTTGTTTTTACCCATGGGTAGTAGGAGCCTTATGATCAGTGAACTGGTACTTCTGTTTTGTGATCTGACAGCTCTAGTTGTAGGTGAGCTACTCTTCAAGTAGAGTATGTCTGAGTAACTCCTGATATCATGTGGTCACCTGTCACGCTTGCCGAGCACAAAGGCAAGCAGCAGTTAAATCTTCATGGGTCATCTGATCCATGGAGACTGCCGATTGTGTGATTATAGTTCTTAAGTAGACTTTTGTTTTGAACTCAAAGATAATTTAGATTTAATGGCATATACAATGAGAAGTCATTGCAGATTTTTAGCAGGAATTGGCATGTTTTGATTTATGTTCAGAACAAAAGGGATGCACCAATCAGGGTTTAGTCAGCAGAGTGAAACCACAATAATAATTTGGAGGAAACCGAATACTGCATAGACATTATTAACTAGTAAATGGCATTGCCTACAAAGAAATATAAAGGGAACTCTCAAGAACAAAGGAATAAGATGTAGGGAGCATCATTACTTACAGGATTGAGGGAGGTCATGCAAGGAAGGAGTACATTTGGCTCCACTTCCTGCTGCTAAGGCCACTGATTCCTCCAGTGTGCTCCGGTAGAAGCAGAGACGTTCCCTGAGTTGATCAGGCTGGGCTGTTTTGCAGGAAGCTACCTGTTGGAGTGGGAACTCACGGGACAGTTTGTGTCACTGGATTTTCTGTGCATTACTCATAAGGGAGCTTCCCTTTGGCAAGGAAGCAACCGATGCTTTGTAGGAAGGAAAGCACTGGAACTAAGAAAAGCCCATTCCTAGTGCTTCTCCCTCCGACGCCAGTATCTTGAAACAGAAAAGGGTACATCTGGGGCTTAGACTCAATAAATTGGTAAGTGAAATGGATGGTGAAGTAAATGTTGACTTGAAGAGAGAAGAGTTTGGAGTCAGAGTGTCTGGGGCAGTGGGCAAGGGAGAATGACTGGAGCACTGACATTGGACCTGGAAAAGGGCTGAGATAGTGGCAAAAGCAGGGAGGAAAGATGGAAGTGGTACTAAAGGTAGAGTAGTTAGGACTCCCTGCTCATGAAATGCAGATGTGGAGAGAGAAGCTTTAGGGATGCCCCTAGGTTGGTGACTTTTATATCTGGGGAAAAAGAACAAATTTGGGTTTGAAGGAATTCATATACTGAATTCCATTTTGGACATCTCAATTTATGGTACCTGTAGAATATCTTGACAAGATTCAGAATTTTCTGGGAAAAAAAAAAAGCACAATGGATTCAAATGTATATTGGGGCTAAGAATTTCACAACTGCTGAAAAACTCACATTCAAATAGAAGGAATGGAAACCAAATTTTTACCTTAAAAATACTGAAATAGGGCCTCCCCGGTGGCACAGCGGTTGGGTGCTGCGCTGTGGAGCTGTTGGCAGTGGCGACACGAGTTCGACGCCCGGCCGGGGAGAATCCCACATGGCGCGGCAGACCTCTCCTGCCTTGCCCGCTGCTCCCCTCAGCAGTGTATTTCTGATCTGCCTGTTCTGCTGCCCGCTCTGTCTCTGGTGAACCCTCTCACTGCCCCACGCCTCTGGCCTGTACCCCAACTTGTATGTATAAATAAAAAATAAATCTTAAAAAAAAATACTGAAATAATTTTTTTCCAGAAATAAGCTTTCTCCAAATTCATAAAAATACATAAAATTTCAATTACAGCCTGGTGCTCTTATTTTTTGTTCAAAACATCTCGAAGCTTTAGTTTAGACTAAGGCTCAGCATTAAAGTTCAGTATGTATGTGCATGCATGTGTGCATTTGTTTTTGTTGTCTTAAAGAAATTTTTTATATATATGTCATTTCCAAATGAGTGAGTTTCTATAGTAAACAGTCTAGGAAGTGTAATACTTTACTATTTTAAGCCAAGTTATGAAAACAACCTAAGTGCCCAATGACAGAGAAGTGAGTTAAGATGTGGTACATATACACAATGGAATACTACTCAACTGTAACGAATGATGAACCCCTGCCATTTGCAACAACATGGATGGAACTGGACGGTAAGTGAAATAAGTTAGAAGGAGAAAGCTAGATGCCAATTTATTTTACTCATATATGGATTATGAAGAAACAAAGGAACAGATAAACAAAAAAGAAGCCCTTGAGATATGATTGCAAAGTTGAGGCTAGTAGAGGGAAGGAAGGGACAAGGGTAGTAGGGGTACAATAATCTATGGTAGAGAACTTTCAGTACTTTGGTGGTGGGTGTGGTGTAGTGACAGTATCTGAGGAGGTATGAACCTATTCCCTTAAATCATATAAAAAGTGTTATCAACAAGTGTTATCTAAATGAGATAATATTTCACTATTGTAACAGTCTATTGTAGGGGACTATTTGGTTAAGGCAAATATGCACCAAAGGAATGAGGTGGAGGTTAATGGGCTGTGGAGACTCAGAATATCAATATCATTCCTGCCTGTATCCATTTCTTATGCCATTGGTGGCACTTAGTTAAACTTTGTATTTTGTATCTAGTTCTTTCCTGTTTATGAGTCCTGCTTCCTCTTCTGCACTAAGTTCCTGTAAGGGAGGAAATATGCCACATGTTATTAATTCTTTATAGTTTAATAAGTTCTCAATAAAGACTTCATATTTATTCTTTAACAAATGCTAATCAAGCATCACTCTGAGAGATTACAGGCCTCAATGACCCTTTGGAAACCAAATGAAAAATACAGATCTTTTCCTTGAGGAGCTCATGGTTTAAAGGGAAGAAAAACATAAGAGCCCACATTGATAAAATTTGATTAGGTGCTTCAAATGAAAATCCTTTCTTTAGGCAGACCCTTCAATTTTGAGTGAGTCTTGGAGTAATGAGCCAGAAAGTATCATCTATTTTGTACAGAAAACTTTGTGAGCTGACTGGGTACCACTCACCTTGTGGGCTAATCAAGACTCCTGTAGTGCTACATGTAAAAATCAAATGAATGTTCATATATGGAATTCTGAGGGGAAACATCAGAACAGTCTAAAGCTTTATAAGCTTGACAGCAATGTGGGGGAAGATTACCAAATTAATATTTCACAAAATGCTTTGAAGATAGAAAGTACCAACATAAGTGCTAATTATAATTATTAGCCCATGACCTTTTTTCCTTTTCCTTTTTCTGTTAGATCTGTTGTAAAACTTCTTAACTTCAAGGGAAATTATTTTTCTTTACATGAGCATTTTTTAAAATGAAGTCAAATGCTAATATATGCATTTATGGAAATAACATTTCCTCCATCATTCTTTTTATCCTCCCATAGAGGGCAGAGATTGTGTCATTTATCTATCCTATAAGGCACCTAGTGACACAGCACACATTTTATCACTCTGTACGTATGTTGGCAATGACTGGTTTACCTTCAGGAGAAGCAAAATGTATGTTTAGGATCCTGGTGTATGTTTACAGACTGGTGAGATTTAAAAAAAATAACAACCAAAACTTAAGAGGTAACTAAAGAGATTTGCATTTTAAATTGGTCACTAGGGGAAACTGTAGAGTCTACCCTACCAGAGATGCTGACATTACTCTAAATATTTTGGTTCTTCTCATTTGGAATTGCTTTCAGAGGCGCTTTTACAAACCACATTAACAGCCAGTGTCATTACTTCATGTCACATCTTATATATGAAAAGAGCATGAGAGACCAAATGTAGGAAACGTGCCCAAAGGGAGCTCTCTTTTGCTGTTTATAAGGCTCAGAGAGTTAATGAGTTTGAAACCCACTGCAGTAAGAGGAAACAAACCATCCTAATGCTATACACACCCATAGAAGCTTGGGAAGTTTTCAAACACAAACATTGAAAGCTTTTAGAACACTTTAAAATTTAGACTTCCTGTTAAACTTGATTGCTTGGGGAAGAAATTCAAACTATGCTTCCAAGACGTTCACTGATGAAGAAAGAAGGCAAACTGCAACTCTCTCGCTTGCACTGGCACACACTCTCATTTTCCAGTAGTTTGAAAAACCTACTCAAGATTACCCAGGCTTGTTTCTTTTTTTTTTTTTTTTATAAATATATATTTTTATTGTTATTTATGTCTTTTACATTTTGTATTCCCCTTGGGTAGCCCACCACCAATTCACCCGTGATCCATCTTCATGGTCCTTTGTGTTCTTTTCTATTCCATTTTGTGCCCTTTCCCTTCCCTCCCTCCGCCTCCCTCCCCCCCACCCCCCACTGATTGTCTCTCTCCCACCCGGCCTCCCTATAGTCCTGTTATAAGTGAAACCATTCGATATTTTTCTCTTTCTTTCTGGCTTATTTCACTGAGTATGATCCCCTCTAATTCCATCCATGTTGCAGCAAATTGCATGTGTTTATCTTCTTTCCATGCTGAATAGTATTCCATTGTGTATATGTACCACATCTT
>PVIJ01010629.1:0-59163 GCA_004024925.1 Scalopus aquaticus | reverse complement strand
GATTTTTTATTTTTTATACATACAAGCTGGGGTACAGGCCAGAGGCGTGGGGCGGCGAGAGGGCTCACCAGAAACAGAGTGGGAATCAGCACAGGCAGATCAGAAACACACTGCTGAGGGGAGCAGCGGGCGAGGCAGGAGAGGTCTGCCACGCCATGTGGGATTCTCCCCGGCCGGGCGTCGAACTCGCGTCGCCGCTGCCGACAGCTCCACAGCACAGCGCTTAACCGCTGCGCCACCGGGGAGGCCCGCTTAAAAATAATTCTACAAGCCAATGACACTGAAAAGAAGTCAAGGACAACCATACTTGTAGCAGATAAAATAGACTTCTAGGTAAAAAAGATGACAAGAGACATGGATAGACACTATGTAATAATCAAGAGGACAATACACCAGGAAAACATGATACTCATCAATATATACTCACCAAATGAAGTTTATTTTTGGATTTAATTGTCTGTGTAAATAAGAAGTTTCACCTAGGATCATCATCTTTCTAAATAAAAATATATGAAAACTTGCTTCAGTAATGAGTCTTAGAATAAAAATTATTTTGTATACCACCTGAAAATTAAAATCTACTCAGTGATATCAGGGTGGCAAATAATAAGCCTATGAAGAAACATCCTTTTTAAAAAAGTTGTGATAATATTTTTATACAAAAAATGAAAGGGCAGAAAAATAATCTGAAATAAATTTCTGAATATACTCTATCAAAAAATTTATTGTAGAGGCAGTTTGGCATTATTCTTTGAGAAAATGTAATAATGTTTTAAATTACGAATCATATGTACTTGGCAGGCCTTAATCTAAAGATGTAAATCAGCCAGTTGAGTCCCAGAAAAAGACTGAGTTCTTTCTATGTTTCCCTTTTATTTTCCTGCATTGACAGTAGACAGTCTCCTTGCTTTAACTAAGAAAAGGGAGGTCTGTTTTTCAGTAAAAGGTTATGTCGGATTTATTTTCTACAAATAACAGTGTATAAGGACTTTGAAATAGTTATCAACAATCACCTTAAAGCAGAATAACATGGGTTACTGACACCTGAAACTTCCATTACTTATAAAATCACGATCGTCAAAAGTAGTGGCAATTGGATCTCTTGTCTCTAAACGCCATCACTAAAAACAATAAGCTAGATTCTCAATTCAAAGTGTTCTTTTCTTCTTTTGAATTTCACAGAACAAAAATCTGACCCACTATGTAAATACTCACCGGTACATCCTTTAAAATTACATTGGTTTGTATACAATTTGTGCTTTGAGTTGGGTGGGTTTTTTTTTTTTTTTCATTTCTTTATCATGTCCAATAGATATCTCTAAGAGTAACTTGGCCCTTACAACACTACCATTTTCCAGGATGCTTGCCAAGTGAGTACTTAGGAGGATGGCCTTTGGGCTGGGAGGAGTGTGTTATCCTCTCTCTGGGGACTAGACACAATCCAACAGGCTCCCATGAGGACAGGTTCTGTTATCTCCTAGCTCTTTTCCATTTCTGACTAAATAGATGCTAGTTGTTTCCAAGGGGTTAATATTTCAAGTCAAATCAATAAATATGATTCATTAGCTGCCTCTTTGAATTTAGTGTTATAGTTTATTATTTTTAATTTCTTATTCTCATTGATTTGACAAATAAGAAAGAAAGAAACAGAAATGCAGATTTTCAATCCTTCATTGAATCCAATAAGCAATTCCCCTAGTGCCACTCCATCTGGGTTCAGAAGAAAGAATGACTCACTTCTCCTTTTGGAATTTATTGTATTTCTAGGGTTTCTTCAGTCTTGGAAATCTTACTGTGTCATAATCACATAGTCACAGAAAATGTTTTAAAATAATATTTAGTCTTTCTATTTTTTTTTGTCAATTTAATTTTTCCCCTAGTTTATGTTCTCTTTAAAAAGTTACTTAGCAATCATTCTTTTACTTTATGGCCCAAATCAGACCTTGCATGAACATCATACTGATCTTATGATTTAGTTCAAGGTTGCAACCATCACTGCAAGAACATAGAGAATTTGTTATAGCTACAGAAATATCTACTTTAATAGTAGCACTTCATTTTAAAAAAAGGACTGATTAGGATTAAAAACTCCAAGGCTATTGTTTTAGGTAGATGTTATTGCTATCTATACCTTCATTAAGCAATTTCAAGTAACTTCAAGTTTATAAATTTACACTGAGGTATAGAGCCCAACCATGATGATATAGACTATATTCTAAGTTAGAAGGGGACAGCAAGGCACCTCAACGTTGTCGCCTGTGCAGCACCTCTGTGCCACCGCACAATTAACGTTTTCTTTATAAACATCTCAATTTGGTTCTTTAAACCCGCTGACTGTGACTGGTTTTGTGTTCTGGTTCTAATAATGTGTTGCTTTGTTGCCCAGGAGGTTGATAATCCTTCCACACCCCCTCTTATGGACCTCAATTCTTTTTTTTTTTTTTAAAGATTGATTTTTTTATTATTTTTTTACATACAAGCTGGGGTACAGGCCGGAGGCGTGGGGCGGCGAGAGGGTTCACCAGAGACAGAGCGGGTAGCAGAACAGGCAGATCAGAAATACACTGCTGAGGGGAGCAGCGGGCGAGGCAGGAGAGGTCTGTCCCACCATGTGGGATTCTCCCCGGCCGGGCGTCGAACTCGCGTCACCGCTGCCGACAACTCCACAGCGCAGCGCTTAACCGCTGCGCCACCAGGGAGGCCCAAGGACCTCAATTCTTGAGGTGTGAGGTCTAGGGGAGCTTGCCAGTCTGAAGATGAGAACATTTGCTTCAAAGCAGGACTTGCCATTTGTAAGGCAAATGAAAGAATGGTCAGGATTTTCTACCCTACCACCTTTAGCGTTAATGATACACCACTGCGGTCTTGCACGCGTGCCTGATGGTGGCCCCTGGAGTAGGGTGTGTGCTGCATGAGTGGGCGAGCCTGGGCCTGGAGAGACTGAACTTATAAGGGCGGCATCACAGAAGACACGGCGCAGTAGCAGAGAACAGAATAGCAGAGAACAGGGCCTGGCAGCAGAGAACCATGCGGAGGAGTACGGTGAGGAACATCATGGGAACAGCTAAGACAACAGAGAGGCTCTTGAACTGATGATGAACCTACCCAGTCTGTGATGATTGCAGAACACCATTCTACCATAAACTTTCTGTATTCTTATTGCAAACACTGCTTTAATTTTGGGCATAGTGAATCCAAGAAGTATATTTCCTATGTGATTTCCTACAAGATCTTTCTTCCCCATAAAGAGCACTCAGGCCACAAACTTTTTTTTTAATCATATTTCTAACAGGTATCCCATTTCTTCAAGGATTGTGTAAGGTAAGTGAAAGAATGGTCAGGATTTTGGGCCCTACCACCATTAGATCTAATGATAGACCCCTGCGGTCCTACATGCGTTCCTGATGGTGGCACCGGGAGTAGGGTGTGCGTGTGCATGAGTGGGCACACCTGGGCTTGGAGGCCAAGCATATAAGGGCGGCATCCCAGAGCAGAAGCAGAAGTAGCAGCAGCAGCAGCATTAGCAAGAGAGAACAGAGCATAGCAGTAGAAGACAGTGCAGCAGAGAGACCACAAGGGAACGCCAGAGAGCACAGAGAAAGTGAAGATTTGCAGGGGGCTGGATGCCTGCCAGC
The DNA here is from genome assembly GCA_004024925.1 of Scalopus aquaticus. Classification (NCBI taxonomy): domain Eukaryota; kingdom Metazoa; phylum Chordata; class Mammalia; order Eulipotyphla; family Talpidae; genus Scalopus; species Scalopus aquaticus. The sequence goes on along the minus strand of PVIJ01010629.1, from coordinate 55,528 downwards.
CTCCTGGTACCCCAGCTCCCCTGTCTGCCCTGTACCTGGTTGCCTTTCTATAAATGGTGCAGAAAGATAATTAAAAGCCTGAAAAAGCCACCAAGGGCTCCAGAACTCCTTGACCCGTCTGCCTGAATCATAGAGAACCTGCACTGTGCCTCGCTGGCACTAGAGTGTTAAAAAATCACTTAAGGCCTACTGTTCAAGGAGCTGGGCCCTCTCTTCTTTGTTTGCAACTTTAAGGCCCATAACTCCTCCATCTGCTTTTTGTATTTTTCCTTAAAAGTTACTTTGTCTTCTATTGTGTATATATACCACATCTTCTTGATCCAGGAGGACTATAGGGACTACACCTGAGGTGAGAAATCAAATAATGTCCAAAAATTAACAAGGAAGTAGGAAAATGAATAAATAAATTTAAAAAGTAAAAACCAAAAGAAAGCTAGCTTATGTTGCAAATTCCTAAGAACAACATAGAGTCTACATAATCTATGGCGGATACTTGCTCTAACATTGGGGTCTCTCTGCTCAAAACTGAGCTGAGGTCCTTACTTTCCAAGATTCTCAACAGTTGCCCTGATACATAACCAGTAGTCCCACATTCCCCCTGAGCGTGACCGCTTATTGCCTCCCCTAAGAGCTGGTTCTTATCCTTGAGCTCTTCCTCTGACTTCTGGCTAGTGGCTCTTTCTGATATTCCTCCTGATCACAGCATCTGCTGCGCTCATCCACTCATTCTCTCATCTCTCATCTCAGTTGGGTGATTTTCATAACATCATTCTCTGAACTTCCCAAATAAAGAAGTCTAGAAATATTGGCTTCTTTGGACTTGACAGAAAATAAGCTCTCAGAAGTTATTGGAATTTTTGTGTCTATGGGCAGGCTGCTATCATAAAGGGAAAATGCACTCCACCTGATACTGAAGCCACAGCATCAATTCCTTGCCAGTCAGCTCCTATGACCCCTTGCCTAACTAGAGAGCAAAGACAGATACGGGAAATTGGGAAGAGTAGATGGAAGAAAGGTAAGTTCTTATGTCACATTGTCACTCAACCACAAAGTTAAATTTACTTCTAGTTTGCTTGCACTACTTTCAAAAGAAAATGAACGTATTCTTCCTCATTCTACATCATCCTCTAATTGTGCAACTCTCACGTCCCCAGATTAGAGGATAATTTGGAAATACTATATGGAGTGTCGGAGTGTCTGTGGTGGGGGGGCAGAGAGAGAGAGACAGAGAGACATGAGAGGCCTCCATTAATTCCTGCAATCACATATTGTGAGCGTATGGGCAGAAAAAAATCTGACATCAGTGCCCCATACATCAGTTAGAACATAAGTAAGAACATAGTTCCAATGGCAGGTCTAGGAATTAGAAGCTGTGAGAAGACATACAGGGTCCTTTTTCTTGAAAAGAGGTGTGTGTAGGGAGCAAGAGCACAGGCACACACATACCTATGATTACAGAACCCTGACCTGAGAAGACACAGGGCATGCGCCTATGTAAACATGGACCCCTGGGCTGAGAAGCAGAGGTAAAGAAAGTCACAGGGGCTAGAAGGCTCAAATCTTTCCTGCCTCCCTGCCTGCTAGTCTGCCGGTGAGTCCGATTCCCTGATTCAGCATTAAAGAAATGTTCGAGATGTCAGCGTCTCCAAAATTCTCTTTTCATTTGCCTGAATCAGTAATGAACCTGTCCAGTCTGGGATGGTTGCACAATGGAGAGGCTACCTTACCTTGATGGAAAGCTGACCAATTCCATGCTATCATGGAGAGAAAATATCCCAAACATGTATGACGTCCTCCTAACATGTTGATCTGTCACTTATATGAGACAAACAAGTCTCATAAGTGAGACTAAAATACAACGGGTAAATAGTTTATTACTATATAACAATGCTTAAAGATTTACCTATCAGTCCATAACAACAAAAGTGTGTGTAGTACCAACAAGCACAGAGCAGGTTTTCTAGATGCAGGCAGACAGGTAAAGAAGTCCTGGAGCCCTCGGTAGCTTTTTCAGCCTTTTAATGTTTTCTACAGCATTTGTAGAGAGGCAACCAAGTGCAAGGCAAGGAGGGGGTATGGGGAGCCAGGAGGTTGGCAGGTCTCCTAGCCCCGGGAAAATCTTTACTCTCTCGCTGGGCTACCGGCATGCTCTGGTGGTCTCTCTGCTGCGCCCGCCTCATGGTCCTCTGCTGGCACAGTCTGTGGTCTGCTTTTATATGCTCAGCCTCCAGGCCCGAGTGCACCCACTCACGCACACCCACACCCTACTCAGGTGCCGCCATCAGGCAGTTGTGTAGGACCGCAGGGGCCTATCACAGACGCTAATGTCAGGAAACAGAAAAACCTGATTACTTCATTTGCCCTACAGTGTGTTTTCTGAGAGTGGATGTGCTCCTTTACAGAACTTAGAGATTCTATTAATTCTCAAGTCTTTTTCCTATCTACATGCTTCATTTTCAACAGATTTAAACACTTCAAAGGCAAAAATTTTTCAACTATTTTCATTCTATTTTTTTTTCTGCACATGGTGGTTGCTTTGCCAATAGAAACAAAGTGCTGAAGTATTTAAAACTACCAATTTTTATGATAGACCAGTAGCAGGACATGTAGTTTGTACTATGATTAAAAATTCTTCCTCTCCCATTTGCTCTTGATTACTTCCTTCTGTTGCTATTATTCCCTCTCTCCATCTCTCTATCATTTTTTTTTTCTTTCTCTTTTCCTCGGGGATCTTAATTATAGCTACCTCTTCTCACTGTTCACTTGTCACATAGCAAATGAAACTTGACTTGGTTTATTTTCACTTTTTGGCTTTTAGAATATTCAACCTACTAATAGATTACCTTTTAAAATTGTCCTTATGTTCACATCAAAACTAGTTGTACCAAGTACACTTGTGCTGAAAGAACAGGGTAATCCATGTTACATCAAATTGCTACATGATGTATTATCCTAAACAGCATTTCCCAAAACCTGCATACAGAATGTCACAAGTAGGTCAAAGATCATATTACTCTTTTGGTGGGCCCTCTCAAAAACCAAGTGCCTCTGTAAACTGAAAACAAAGAATTAAATTTAATAATGTAATGAACTTATTCCTGCATATTTTATATTTCAGATATACTTTTAAACAGTAAACCAAATCTTTGTGCAAATGTAGCTGATAAAAAAATAAGGCATTTTAGTAAACTTTTGTTGGTGAATATCGAGGTAAAAGTTGTATGAAGATTTGAACAAGGAAATCATAGAACTTTTTTGGCAATCACCTCATTAACATGTATTTATTGAGTCTGTTTACCAGGAATTGTACTTGACACTGGAGATATGTATAGAAATGAACACAGCAGATATTATCTCTGCCTTCCTAATGGCCTCTGATATAAATGATAAAAAGGAAAGAGTAACCTAAATCAATCCCTTTTTTATAACCAAAATGATGACAGCAGTGAAATTATAAAGGTGTGATTTATGTGAACTTATTGCCAGAAAACTGGAAATAAAAATCCAATGGGTCTCTGTACTCATACAGCAAGATTTAATTGAATTTTTTTAATTTGGAAGTAGAAGACATGTCAAATGCAGTTTACTTTTCTTAGCCAGTAATTATATTTTCTTACAAGTGGCTATTGCATTTTTAGAGACAGACACAACAAATAATAAGAGGTTTCATTTGAGAGGAGAAACAAGCATAGTGGGGTTTTTTTTTAGATGAAAGGGGTATAATAAATTTATGAGACCTCACATACAGCTATAATATAATAAATTAGAAGGGTTAATAGAATTGTGAGCTACAGTAACCTGCACTAGTAGAATGTCTATTTTATGGAGCTCGATAATACAGTTTATCATTGATTCCATGGGAATTCCCACAATATATTAACTGTGGTGTAACAATAAAGCACACACAGTAAGGGGCATGTCCCTTTTGACACACATTCTCTTCCCACACTTATTTTACCAGGGAAACAACTCTGGTGCAGTTTAATTAAACTGTGCTGCAATGAATTAGTCCAGGTCTCAGCCCTCTGACAGAGAGAGGCCTGGCAATACCACAGGGGTTTGTATGTACCCTTCTGACACGAGAGAGACTTCAGAGAGTCTGAGGGGGAAAGTGTAGGGTCCCTCAAATGGCAGTGTCACCAAGCCAGCCTAGTGCTGTCAATCAGTCCACTTAAGGGACCACTCACCCCTTTGCAGTTTTTATCTTTCCCCATTCGTTGACAACAGGTCAATCTGTTGGGAAACATCTAAATGCCTTGGGAAGGTTATGTTCTCGTCCCTTGGTTGGGGCTAATACCATCATTACTCACTTTAAATAAAAACAACTTTACAATTTTAAAACCCACAGTGGATTCATAGCTAGCTTTGGAAAGGCAAGCTAGAAAGTAATAACTGGAAATAAACTTAGGATGGTGATGAGTTCGAATAAACCCTATTGGAAATAAAATATGAATAAAAACATTTTTGTTCAAAATAAAAGCTCTCCAGCTAAACACGATATAGAATATCTGAGATGGGAATGCATTACAGAAGATACCTTATTTCCCCAGAGTTTCAGATCAACAGTGTAGTAAGGTTCTACCTCCGCCCACCATGACACAGAAAATCTTGCATTATTGATGAATATTCTTATTTTAGCTGAATGTTATTTATTAATTCATGAGGTGTTTTTGGAATTGAAAAATAAAAATCATAGAACAATTACATCTTTAATAATTGCTCTAGCTAGATATATTGAATATTTAAGTGAACCAACACACAAAGACCTCAGGAGAATTTATTAGACAGTGGCAATTGATGTCTAATAACTTGGCTCCCATGGAATTACTGAGCTCCATTTAGATGCCAGACATGGCACCTTAGTGACAGGTACACTATGTCACCACCCCGCCTTTGACTGGACCCTGTGAAATGAAAGTTCCATCAGGTTCATGGAGCAGACGACCCCACAACCCCAACGTTTGCTCTTTGCCCTTAAAGTGACTATTTGTCACTGTTTCCCAGAGATGGAACTCAGGTGACTCAATGTCACTACTGCCTTTTCCAAAGATCAGATCATTGTAATTTTTTTCCCCAAGCTTAGGACAAAATATGCAAATTTGCCTAGAAGAATGGATAGGCAAATTAAAAGATGGAATAGAATGTTTTATTCATAATGAATATGATTTGTAATCATTACAAAAATTATCTGGACTTGGAACATTTTGGCCAAAAGGAAAGAAAGAAGATACATGGTTGCCTGAAAGCTTTTTCCTATTATAATATTTTCCCTAATTAGGTAATATAAAATGAAAGTATTTCTACAGAGGCTCTCTTAAAAAATAATGTTTCTCTTTCCTCCTAAAATGAAACTTACTTTTCTGTAATTTGGGACTCACAAAATAATAAAATTCCCATCACAATATTTTTAAGCTATAGGGGTAATGTTATCTCCTCTATTTGTTGGAGTAAGTTAGTTAACAGATGACTAACTTTACACCTCCTCCTGTCTAAGTGTTTCACTCATCCTCCACCAACTCTCCAGTGTTAGAACCCTGTCACTTTCCCTCTTTCTCCATCCTCAGTCCACCACCCCTCTCTCCTCTGGTAACCAGGATATTTTTCACAGATACTAAAAATACTTCGTGTTTTCCAATTTGTTTTCTTTGGTGATTTATATTCTGCAAATGAGTGAAACCATCTGGCAACTGTCATTCACTTTCTGACATTTCACTTAGCATAACCACTTCAAAGTCCATCAGTTTTATTCCACACTATTTCATTTCTTATAATAACTGAGTATTGTTCCATCGATTATATATGCCACAATTTCTTTATCTAGTCATCTGTTATCAAGCATTTAGATCGGTTTCATGACTTGGTTATTGTGAATAATGCTACTATGCATATGGGAGTACATAAATATTTCCATATTAGTGTTTTTACATTCTGTGGTTAAATACCTATGAGTTGTACTGCTGGGTCATATGGTATTTCCATTTTTATTTATTTTATTTATTTATTTATTTTAAGATTTATTTATTTATGCATATAAGCTGGGTGGAGGCCAGAGGAGTGGGGGATGAGAGGATTCACCAGAGACAGAGTGGGGAGCAGAACAGGCAGATTGACTGAAGTACACTGCTGAGGGGAGCAGCGAGAGAGGCAGGAGAGGTCTGCTGCACCATGTGGGAAGCTCCCTGCCCTGTTATCGAACTCATGCTACAGTGGCTCTGGAGAGCTTCATAGTGCTGCAACTTAACCCGTTGCACTACCAGGAAGGCCCCTCAATTTTTTTTTTTGAGAAATTTCCATAGCATTTCCATAAAGGATGTACCAGATAACATTCTCACCATGGGAGGATAAATATGGACAATCTCTGACAAAAAGCCATGTTTATACAACATAGATGCAAAAGCCTCTTTTAACAAATGATACTGGAAAACTTGCACAGTCATATGCAAGAAAATGAAACTAGATCATGCACAAAAAGTTAATTCAAATTGTATTAAAGACTTGCATACAACATCTATTTAGGTATTTTTGTCCATTTTGATTGGATTATTTTGTATTTAGTTATTAAACTGTAAGTGTTCTTTTTATGTTTTGGAAATTAACCCCTTGTTGGATGTCATACATAAACAACGACTCCAAGCCATATGCTGCCTTTTTTTCTCTGGTGGTAACTTTTGCTGTGCAGTTTATTAGTTTGATGTAGTCCCATTTGTTTATTTTTAATTTTGTTTCCCTTTTCATCAGAATTGTATCTCCAAATACATCTCTATACTTGGTGCCCATGAGTGTTTCTCCTATAATTCCTTTTAAGTATTTTGTAGTTTCAGATTTTATATACAAGTCTTTAATACATTTTGAATTATTTTTTTTGTGTATGATCTAGGTTTGTGTTTTGTTTTTGTTTTTTGTTTTTTTTTTTTTTGCATATGGCTGTGTAAGTCTCCCGACATCATTTGTTAAAAGAAACTTTTGCTTCTCCATTGTATTGTCATGGTTCCTTTGTCAAAGAGTATACATATTTATGTGGATTTAGTTGTGGCTTTCTAATCTATTGCATTAGTCTTTGTTTCAATACCATATTGCTTTGATTATTATCACTTAATAATGTATTTTGAAGAGGAGTGAGATATTTCCATTTCTCTAATTTTCTCTCAGGATTGCTTTGCCTTTCTGGAGTCTTTCGTTCCATAAAAATTGTATAATTGTTTGTTCTATTTCCTTAAATAATGCTTTTAAGGAGTGACATCATCAACATGGCAGTGAGGGATGCTAGTATCAACTCTCCCAAAAGAAAAGCCGCTTATAAAGAGATATCAGCCAAACCCAGAGAAGATCCAGAAACTCTGCATAAATCTAACACCCTCACGGGTGAGTAGGACTTGGAAAGAAGCTAAAAAGACTGATTAAGGAGAAGAAAGAACTACCAGATCCCCTCTCCCCCTCCCCTCAATGAAAAACCGGATCAGGAGACCAAGACGAGAGGCACCTGAGGAAACCAGAAAAAGAAAGGTGGGCAGAGGCGTTTCCCCAGGCACGGAAGAGTGATAAACTCGAGACTGACACCAGCAGTCCCTCCAGGTAGCAACAGAGCCCTGGAGAGGGCATAGTGCACTGGAGAAGTTGGTGGGACATGGAACAAAGCCCTGGGTAGCTGCGGTGTGGCCCCTCCCTCCACCTCCATTACAGAGCCAGCACTCTAGCTCCTCTTTGGAACAGAACTCTGGAGTAGTGGTCTACCTAGCCCCTCAGTAACACTATTAATATCTAACCACTGGAGGAACCGTGGGTGGGGGGGGAACTCCCAGCTACAGGTGCGGGAGAAACGCAGGACAAAAGCCGCATGCTGTAGGAACTTTCTGTCCTGCCCCGCGCAAGAGAGGGAGAGTTCCCAAGGCAGTTCCACTATGCTGCTCCAAGCCAGAAAATTACCGCAGGAGGCAGTCAGCTTCACAACCCACAGATAAAGACTGCGGGCGGGCTAGGCTGCCGCAACTGCCCTCCAGGTGCAGGAGAAGTGCGGAACAAAAGGCGCTCGGTTGACACTTCCTGCTCTGCCCCGCACAGAAGAGGGGGCCAGGTCAGGGCAACCCCACCATACTGTGCCAAAGCCCTCCAGGTGTGCGCGCCCCACGCCGCGACTCCCCCGCCCTCCAGCCGCACGCACCGCTGCGCCCCCGCCCTCCAACCACACACGCCGCCGCACCCACACCCTCCAGCCTTGGAAGACTCCTCCCCATCAGACCTGACCCTAAAAGCGGTGATAGCCTCTAGTAAACTCTGGAGGAAATAGTGGGAGAGAAAGAACAGGAAGATCTATAGCAAGAATACAAGCAGCAACAGAGACAGAAATAAACCTGAAGGCAGCAGCATCTGAAAGGGGACAAAATTCCAGCAGTGGGGCAACCCAAACATCCCAAGACCTCAGGGACAAGACTACAGAAGACCTCCTAAACTAAACCTACAACTACCATCTCAGCAGGAACCACTAAAGGAAAAAATCTTAAAAATTCATCCTCCCTAGCTTACAAGGATCTAGAGCAAAACAGCCACAGACCCCAGTACTGGGGTTCTTGGAACTGAGTGGAGCTAGCTCTAGGACCAACAGCCACCACGGCCACCAGGGGTTTGGCTTAACAGGGCCAGAATCGGTGAGATCACCACTCCTTGACATCCAAGAAGGAGAACCCAAAGAGATGCCTGCCAACACCAGTGCCACAATATCCCAACACTTACAACAAATCAGAAGACAAACAGGGAGAAGGAAAAATATAAACAGCCAAGCAAGCCCTCGAGGAAAGGACATGGACCAAAAAGAAAATCAAGCACCAAAACCCATCGACAATGACATGGAAGAACTTCTCTCTCCGACAGATGAAGAATTTAGAATCATGATTAAGGAAATCATGATAAAGGAAAAGAAAGAAATGGAAAAAACAATTAACGATCTGAAGAAAGAAATCGAGACCCTAAAGAAGAATAAGAGCTTAAAGGAAGAACTAAAGAACCCCGGGAACAGTGATAAAAGCAGAATCGATGAAATGGAAGACCGCATTAGCGACCTCAAAGATGCAAATATTAAAAGAACCAAAAGGGAAAAGGAAATTGAAGCACGAAGGGAAAAGAATGAAAAAAAAATTTCAAGAGCTATCTGACACCATGAAAAAAGGAAACATAAGAGTAATAGGAATTCCAGACGGAGAGGAGAGAGACCAAGGAGCAGAGAAACTATTTAAGGAGGTGATAGAAGAAAATTTCCCAAGCATGAAAATCGGCATACAAGAAGCAAGATCTCCAAATCACCATGATCCCAGATGACTTACACCTAGACATATCATAGTTAAACTCACACAAATACAGGACAAGCAAAAAATATTGAAGATGGCAAGGGGGAGGAAACAAATAACTTATAAAGGAAATCCACTCAGGATGACATCTGACTTCTCCGAAGTAACATAAGGGCAAGGAGAGGATGGAGAAACATATTCAACAAACTCCAAGACCATAAATTCCAACCAAGAATACTTTATCCCACAAAGCTCTCTTTCCTCTATGAAGAAAGGATAAGGACCTTCCCAGACAAACAGAGTCTCCAGAAATTTGTCACGACTAAACTCCACTACAAACAATACTACAAGAAGTCCTAAAACCAAAACTGACAAAGGAATGAAAAATACTAGAAAAAGAAATGGAATAAAACCACAAAAAGACAAACAAAGTGCCAATATAGATGCCAATGTATCAATATTAACTCTAAATGTAAATGGACTCAACTCATCAATAAAAAGGCACAGAGTAGCAAAATGAATCAAAAAACAGAACCCAACCTTCTGCTGTCTACAAGAAACACATTTAGCCACAAAAGATAAACACAGGCTGAAAGTAAAAGGCTGGAAAACAATCCTACAAGCAAATGGACCTAAAAAGAAGGCAGGGACAGCTATACTTATATCAGATAAAATAGACTTCAAACTAAAAAAGATAAAAAGAGACATAGAAATGGTCACTACATCATGATAAAGGGGAAAATTCAGCAAGATGATATAACCCTTATCAACATATACTCCCCTAATGAAGGCACACCAAAATATATAAGACAATTATTATCAACTCTGAAAACAGACATTAGAGAAAATACATATATAGTAGGAGACTTCAACACTCCATTATCACAAATGGCCAGATCAACGAGGCAACAAATAAACAAGGACATTAAAGCTATAAACAAACACCTAGACCACATGGGCTTAACAGATAAATATAGGGCATTGCATCCCCAAAAATCTGAATACACAGTCTTCTCAAGTGCACACGGATCATACTACAGGATCGATCGATCACATACTAGGTCACAGAACAAACCTCAACAGATACACAAAGATCAAAACCATACCTACTATCTTCTCCGATCATAAAGCCATCAAACTAGAAATAAACCATGAAAAGAAAAAAAGGAACCCTTTTACATCATGGAGATTGAAACCCACACTGCTCAAAGACCACTGGACTAATGAGGAGATCAAAGAAGAAATTAAAAAATACCTAGAAATGAATGACAAAGAAGACACAACCTTCCAGAATGTTTGGGACACAGCAAAAGCAGTATTAAGAGGGAAATACATAGCAATACAGGCTTTCACATCAAGAAACAAGAAACAACTCAAAGAAACAATCTAATCTCCCACCTCAAAGAACTAGAAAAGGAACAAGAGAAAAACCCAAAAGCCAGTACCAGAAAGGAAATAATAAAAATCAAAGAAGAAATAAATGAAATGGAAATCAAAAAAACAATACAGAAGATTAACGAAATCAAAAGCTGGTTCTTCGAAAAAATAAACAAAATAGACAAGCCTCTTACAAAGAAAAAACGGGAGAATACACAAATAAACAGGATAAGAAATGAAAGAGGCGAAATTACAACGGACACAGCAGAAATCAAAAGAATAATCAGAAACTATTATAAACACCTATATGGAAACAAGTTCAACAACTTAGAGGCTATGGATAAATTCCTGAAACTACACAGCCACCTAAAAATGGGTAAAGAAGATACAGAACACTTAAACAGGCCAATCTCAAGCTACGAAATTGAAGCAGTAATCAAAACCGTCCCCAAAAACAAAAGCCCAGGACCAGATGGTTTCATAAACGAATTCTACCAAATGTTCAAAAATGAACTAATCCCTATATTACACAAACTCTTTCAAAAAATTGAAAAGGAAGGAGTACTACCAAACACATTCTATGAAACAAATATTACTCTAATACCAAAACCAGACAAAGACAATACAAAAAAAAAGAAAATTACAGACCAATCTCCCTAATGAATACTGATACAAAAATATTCAACAAAAGCTTGGCCAACAGGATCCACAATGCATCCAAAAGATAATACACCACGACCAAGTGGGATTCATTCCAGGGACACAAGGATGGTTCAACATCCGAAAATCAATCAATGTAATCCATCACATCAACAAAAATAAAAATAAAAACCACATGATCATATCAATAGATGCTGAGAAAGCATTCGACAAAGTGCAACATCCATTTATGATAAAGGCCCTTGAAAAACTTGGAATAGAAGGGACATTCCTTAACATAATAAAGCCATATACGACAAAACCACAGCCAATATTATCCTCAACGGTGAGAAGCTGAAAGCCTTCCCCCTAAAATCAGGAACAAGACAAGGATGTCCACTCTCACCATTGCTTTTCAATATAACACTTGAAGTCCTAGTGAGAGCAATAAGACAAGAGAAAGACATACAAGACATACAAAGACATACAAGAAAAAATTAAACTGTCACTATTTGCAGACGATATGATTATAGACATAGAGAATCCCAAAAACTCTATAGAAAATCTACTCAAAACTATAGACCAATTCAGTAGCAGGATACAGAATCAATGCACAAAACTCAGTAGCCTTTCTATATGCAAACACTCAGTCTGAAGAAGAAGAAATTAAAAGAATTATCCCCTTCAAACTCAAAACCAAAAAAAATCAAATACCTGGGAATAAACCTAACAAAAGAGGTAAAGGACTTATACAAAGAAAACTACAATACGCTGTTAAAAGAAATAAAGGAAGACACAAAAAGATAGAAAGACATCCCCTGCTCATGGATTGGAAGAATCAACATCATCAAAATGGCCACCCCACCAAAAGAAATCTACAGATTCAATGCGATTCCGATAAAACTCTCAATGACATTCCTCAAAGAAATAGAACGGCTATTGAAGGAATTCATATGGAACCACAAAAAAATCTCGAATAGCTAAAGCTCCTGACTAAAAGGAAGATGAATGGAAGAATTACACACCCTGACTTCAAACTATACTACAAAGCCATAATAATTAAAACAGCATGGTACTGGAGCAAAAAAAGACACACGGACCAATGGAACCGAATAGAAAACCCAGAAATAAATCCACATATTTATGGACAACTGATCTTCGACAAAGGAGCAAAGAATATGCAATGGAACAAGATTAGTTTGTCCAATAAATGGTGTTGGGAGAACTGGACTGCTACATGAAAAAAAATGAAGCTAGACCACTACCTCACATCATGCACAAAAACCAACCCAAAATGGATAAAAGACCTGGAGATAAGACCTCAAACCATAAAGTTTATGGAAGAAAAAATAGGCAAAACTCTACATGACATATATCTCAGCAAAATCTTTAAAACCACTTCCCCATAGCGAAGGAAGTAAAAGAAAAGATGAACAGCTGGGACTACATCAAACTAAAAAGCTTCTGTACAGCAAAAGAGACAATAATTAAAACAAACAGACACCCTACTAATTGGGAGAAGATCTTTGCACACAATACAACCAATAAAGGACTGATAACAAAAATGTACAAAGAGCTCACACAGCTCAACAAAAACAAAGTCAACAATCCAGTCAAAAAATGGGCAGAAGAGCTAAAAAGGCACTTCTCCAAAGAAGAAAAGAAAATGGCCAAGAAGTATATGAAAAAATGTTCAATATCACTTATAATCAGGGAAATGCAAATTAAAACCACAATGAGATACCACCCAACGCCAGTGAGAATGGCGCACATTAATAAAACAGGTAACAACAAATGTTGGCGAGGATGTGGAGAAAAAGGAACTCTCCTACACTGCTGGTGGGAATGCAAATTGATCCAACCACTATGGAAAGCTGTATGGCATTTCCTCAAACTGCTAGAAATGGAACTTCCATATGACCCAGCAATACCACTTCTGGGAATATACCCAAAAGACACAAAAACACTAATCCAAAAGGATACATGCACCCGCATGTTTATTGCAGCACTGTTTACAGCAGCTAAGGTATGGAAACAACCCAGATGCCCATAAATAGATAACTGGATCAAGAAGGTGTGGTACATATACACAATGGAATACTATTCAGCATTCAAAAAGGACAAACACATGCAATTCGCAGCAACATGGATGGACCTAGAGGGGATCATGATCAGTGAAATAAGCCAGAAAGAAAGAGAAAATTATCGAATGGTTTCACTTATAACAGGAATATAGGGGAGCCAAATAAGAAAGCAACATTCAGCAGGGAAGGAGGGGAGGGGTAGGGCTCAAGAGCGGGGAAGAGGGGAGCACGGAGGACTATGGTGATGGCTCCACGGGTGAACAGGTGGTGGGTAACTTATGGGGACCACAGAATAATGTAAAAGATATGAATAACAAAAATAAATAAAATATCTATTAAAAAAAAGAATGCTTTTAATATTTGATAGGTATTATATTGAATCCGTAAATTGCTTTAGGTAATATGTCCATATAAACAAAATTTATCTTCCTATCCATGAACATAGGCTATCTCTCCATTTGCTTGTGTTTTCTTTTATGTCTGTTGACAGTATGTTATAATATTCCATATGTAGATCCTTCACATCCTTTGTTAAGTTTATTCCCAGGTATTTCATTATTCTTGGTGTTTTAATTTTCTTTTAATAAATTATTTGCATATAAATGCAATAAGTATTTGTGTGTTGATTTGTATCCTATAAATTATACTTATTTATTATTTCTAGTAGTATTTTTGGTAGAGTCTTTTGGGTTTTCTATGTATATTAGCATGCCATCTGTGAATAGTGAGAATTTCTCTTTAATTTCAGTTCCTTTATGTTTTTGGTTTGTTTTTTTTTTTTTCTTGTCTGATTGCTCTGCTAGGACTTTTATATTATGTTGAACAGCAGTGGTGACAATGAACATCTGTGTTTTGTTTCTGATTTTAGGGGAAATGTTTTCAGTTTTTCTCCATTATGATGTTCACCATGGGTTTGTCAGATATGGTCTTTATTATGTTAAAATGTGTTCCTTTTTCCCCCACTTTATTGAAAGATTTTATCATAAAAAGGTGTTGCATCTTGTCAAATTTTTTTCAGCATATATTGAAATGATGCCTTTGTATGTTACATTTTTTCCCCTAGCAAACCTTTAATGTTATTTCTTTATTTTGATAATTTAACAATGATGTGTCTTGGTAAAGATTGTTTTATATTTAGATTTTTTGGTGTTCTTTCAGTTACTTAAACATCCACATTGAGGAAGCAATCAAATAAATGGAATAAATAAACAATTCTCAACAGTTTTTCTGATGTCTTCAAAAAAATCAGTGTGAACTTCCAAGAGTTAGTTTTTAAATTTGTCTTTACTTGACCTTTTGTCTGGGTTCTCTATATTCTACATAAAAGTGATACCATACAATATTTTTCTTTCTACTTATAACTTATTTCACTTAGCATAATCCCTTCCAGTTCCATCCATGTTGCCAAAAATAGCATATTTATTTTTTTCTGATTGCTGTGTAATATTTTATTGTGCATATATATACAAACATTGTCTTGATCCATTTATTTGTTTAAAGTCAATTAGGGTTATTTCCATACCTTGACTATTGTAAATGGTGCTGCAACATCATGGGATTGTAGATTTCCTTCTGAATTACGTTTTTATACCTAGGAGAGAAATTACTTGGTTATATGGCAGATCCATTTTTTAATCTGTTGAGAAAACTCCATACTGCTTATCATAGTGGCTGGATCAGGGGTGTGGGGAGGAAAGGCGCCCAGTGGAATATGGCAAAGGATTGTTAGGACATGGATGGTGGGCAGGGTATGAAAGTACACCTAAAACCTCTGGAGGAGATACAAAGACATAAACCTACTTTCCCTCAGTAAATAAAATTTGGGTGCTGGGAGGAATCAGTGTCATGAAAATAAGAGATACAGTCTTTATTTTAGATTAAGGAGAAATGAGATACAAGAAATAAATGCAGCACATAGTTTTTGGTTCAATTCTGGTTTGAAAAAATATAGAAAAATTGATGAAATCTAAATATGTACTGAGTATTATTATAGAATTGTTACTTGTATCATTCAATATCACTTGCAATATCACATGATATTAAATAATATATATATATTTATATTGCTTGCATTATTATATGTTCTTTGTGTGTCTGCGTGTGTGTTCGATAAAGATGAGATATTCTTAGTTTAGAGAAGCATGCTTAATTATGTACACTTCAGGGTGAAATAGATGATATAGGTAAATTTATTTTTAAGTTGTTTAGCTAAAGTGTGTGTTTATATATGTGTGAGTGTGTGTGTGTGTATGTGTTTGTCTAGATAGTGAATGGAAACATGGCAAAAGTTATATTTTTGAACTTAGATGATAGGCATATACTAGATTCTAATTTTCTACTCTTCTATATATTCAAAATTTTTATAATAATAATAAATATTTTCTATTCAAAGGCTAAGATATATTTTTGTCATTCAAAAACTGTACTGAAATATTAACTAATAAACTTTAGTATGGGGGCCTCCCTGGTGGCACAGCGGTTAAGCGCTGGGCTGTGGAACTGTCGGTAGTGGCGACGTGAGTTCGACGCCCGGCCAGGGAGATTCCCACATGGCGAGGCAGGCCTCTCCTGCCTTGCCCACTGCTCCCCTCAGCAGTGTATTTCCATCTCTCTGCCTGTTCTGCTCCCCACTCTGTCTCTGGTGAACCCTCTCACCACCCCACACCTCTGGCCTGTACCCCAGCTTGTATGCATAAATAAACAAATTTTTCAAAAAAATTAAAAATAATAATAAACTTTAGTATGAAGGAAACTGAACTCAGAAAACAATGGAGAACAAAGCAACTGGTAAATGTAAATTAATAGAAACAATAACACAAACGACTACTAAAAGGGGAGTAGGTAAAATCAAAAATGGAAATAGAACAGTCAGGTGAAAAGTTGAGGAGTGATTCTAGGAATTCAAGTTAACAAAGAGGCAAATTAACTAAAAGATTTTTTAGAACAAACATGGATATCAAGTTTTTTGAGATATTCATTAGAAGAGTGGACAATGTTGGCCTCCCTGGTGGCGCAGCGGTTGAGCGCTGCACTGTGGAGCTGTCAGCAGCGCGTGATGCGAGTTTGAAGCCCAGCCCGGGAGAATCACACATGGTGCGGCAGACCTCTCCTGCCTCGCCCGCTGCTCCCCTCAGCAGTGTACTTCTGATCTGCCTGTTCTGCTCCACACTCTGTCTCTGGTGAACCCTCTCGCTGCCCCACGCCTCTGGCCTGTACCCCAGCTTGTATGTATAAATAAATAAATCTTTAAAAAAAAAAAAGTGGACAATGTATTCCTTCAGAAGAAAAAGGGAAAAAATCATAAATCACATTTCAATAAATAGCAATTGATATAATAGCATGAGGAAAATTAATAGAAAATTAAAGACAGTATAAATTAAAAATATTCCAATTTATGGCATTAAATATAAATGAATTTAATTCACAAGCTAAAAGATTCTCAGATTGAATGTTTAAAATTGTAAGCATATGCTATTCTTAAGATAAATCAACAATGATCCATATGGGTGAATATCAAAGACATAATATTTTGTTTCTGAGAATGCAAAAGAATAAAAAATATGATACAACTTATATAAACGTTGATATACACCAAAACAACAAGATTAACCACCAAGTACTAGTCAACATTAAAAAAGAACAAATATTTGGTCATTTTTGAATGGCAAAATTACAGATTATGGTGATTGCCAGGGGCTAGGGATGAAGTGGATGTCATTATGAGGAGAACTCTGGTGAGAGTATAATTCTGTATCCTCCCATGCTGGCTATACCAATCTATGCGAGGTGTAAAAAGTGCAAAACTTTATTTACATGTCCATGTTGTACCAAAGTCATTTCCTGGCTGGGGTATTGTATTATTGTTCCATGAGATGAAATCACTGGAGAAAACTGGGTGAAGAGTAACAAGGAACCTCCCTGCGCTAACCTTTGCAATTTCCCATGAACCTATACTTATTTCAAATTAAAAAGCTTTTTAATAGTGTATTTTGCTTTAACTAGAATGCTCATTTTGGAAGCATAAGAAAATCTTAGTATTGTTTGAATTTTTCTGACTGCTATATGCTTGATACTTAATAATTTACAAAATAATACTAGCAGTGATGCAGAAGATAAAAATTGTTATGGCTTACAAATAAAAATGTTTGATCCTGGTATCACATCAGAAAATAACATGCACATATTTAGACATTCTCTTTGTTTTCTGATAATTCTTAAATCATTAAGCTAACCTCAGAAACTCAGAAGGGTTTATGATATCGTGTTTAGGCAGAGAATACCAAAGTTTTGATTTTGCATGGTTCCTTATAGATGAATTTCAATTACCATGGATTCATTAAACAATACCTGTCCCCAACAGCAATTCAAATTTTCATTAGCACAATATATTAAAATGTGAGTAATTGCACAAAGTACAAATTTCTCTGCTATGTTCCTCAAATCACAAAACAGATGTGCATCATAAGCAGTGAGCAATCGCACACTTTCTTTCAAAGTATGTTGTTGACTGGCTACTTGGCATCTCTAATTCAGTTCATAGTACAGCCAGAAAAGTGTGTAGCTATGATCTGTCCTGTTTCCCAGAGTCAAACTCAGGTGACATTTTACAAAACATGTAATCAAAAGTGGGACTTGGTCAAAAAAGTAAAAGCAGCAAAGACAAATAAATGGAAATTAGAATCAAACAAAAGCAATTATAAAAGAAATAATTGGCTTATATAGTGATATACGTCAATATGTCTCAATAAAACTGAGGGAGAGAAGTTGATCATGCAATGGCAAGTTTGCTTATTTGACTATAAGTGTGAAACTTTTAGTAATCTTTTTAAAAACTTTTAAATGGTCGCTTTACTCCAAAGTATGCCCAAAAATTTTAAGAGGAGAAGGAAATAATTAAAATTATCTTAACTATGTAAGAAAATTATTAGAGAAAGAGGACTTCAGTGGCATTCATTACAATGGCTAAAATTTTATAAGTGAAATTAACTCAGATACCCAAATCCAGACAAATGATTGGGCAAAATACAGTAAATGCATTAAGGAATTTTTACGAATTCATGAATAACTATGTTTAGAAAGTGAGAGAAAATGCATATTATTATTAAGCCAAAAAATTATAAGATGACATATGTAATGCATCTTTTTTTAAATACAGCAATATACTAATCAATACTGTAGTATAATACCAGCAATTGTCCCTGAAAGGAAGAATTGTGAATGTCAGACTGGTTGATAGAGAAAATTATTTATATTTACAATTTTATACTTTTCAACAGTTTCCAAAAATAAATTACAACAAAGTGATTTTGAAAACTCTTCTAATAAAAATTGCATAAAACAAGTCACTTAAAAACAAACACCTGTGTGAAGTATATTTAAAAACAAAAGCAAAAACAAATAAGCTTCTCCTTCTGACTGGGATTGTTTGTCAAAATACAGCTTGGACAACAAAGCAGGGACACTTGCTGGGGAGGAACTTTCTGAAAAAGCTTATCTACATCATCCTTAGACTCCATTCTCAAAGACCAAGTACAATAAAGGCGAAACAGAAGCCCGTGACCCCCACCAAGCCAATTGAGAGTGAATCCTGTGGCAACCCTCCCCCAATTTCACTCCCACCCCAGCCCCCATCTCCTGAGACTCCTAATAGAGATTTTGTCAGATGCAATTTGCCTGAAGTTCTTGTCTTTAACAACTTAAAATGATGGAAAAATCTGAAACCATTCTAAGCTAAATTTAATTATAGCTTGTTAAGACTTCTTTAATAAAACTAACATTTTTATTTAAAAATAAATTTAAAATAAAATGTATTATTTTATAAGGGAAAGAACAGGGAAAATAATGATTCTCCTGAAAATCTAAAACTAAATAAATAATCAAACATAACTAAATGAAAGAAGTAAAATCAGAGAGGACAAAAATTATCAAGTATCAGTTTACTCTAAGTCATCTATGTTAGCCAGAGTGTTTAAAAACATTAAAAAATCAATGACTGTGTTAATGTGATTTTTCCATAGTTCAATGATCAATAAATTTTCTATAGTTTATCAATAAATGATCTTTAAAATAGATCAGTTTTATTTTTAAGGTAATTGTTTATTATAACAAAAATATATGTACATGATTGCTTTCTTCTTTTAAAAAAATTCAAGCCCTTAGGCAGTAAAATAAAGATAAATATCATCCTCAACCACAGTGCCCAGTCCAACCATCTGGAGGTAAAATTAATAGTTTCTTAGGCCTCATTAAAGAAATTTTGGGGACTTATACAAAAATACAAATATACACACATTTTATGCATCTATGAAATATAATATGCCTATTATTCTATAGTCTCATAAAAATATTTAAAATCTTCCATTTTGGCATTTGAAAGTAAACTTCATATTTCTGGATACATGACTGTACTGTATTTTACTGAAAAATTCCCTATTGATATATATTTAAATTACTTCCATTTCTTACATTACAATCTGATGAAATTAGTAGCCTCGTATGTATCTTTTTAAATAGTAGTTCAAGTAAGGTAAATTCTTAGCATTGATATTGTTTGGTCAAAGTTATATGTATTTAAATTCTTAAGAGATGTTAACAAGTTACTTTCTATGCTAGAGTACAATAACTGACACTCCCACGAGTAAAATTAAGAGTAGCACTTTTCCCACAACCACATCTTGCAGCATTATTCCATGACTATAAGCCATGTACCTTGATTAACGCATACTATATCATGGACAGCTAGCCATCACATGAGATGATGATCATAAAGTCTTCCATGCTATTCTTGCCTTCGGAAGTGTGTGCTTACCTTAGTTGTATAGTTGTTGATTTCTGGTTGGGCATTAATTATAAAATCTAGTAGCAGCAGATTTTGTTACCCCCCATTTTAATTAAAGGAAGAATTCTATATCTAATTCCTAGCACAAAAACTTAGGTGTGTTAAAATAATCTTTGTGGTACATCCAAATGCAGTCATTAAAGAAATGTTTCTTATGAAAAAATATAACAGTGGTCATTTATTTTGGGAAAATATTTCATTTCCATTTATATTCTTTTTCAAACATAACTTAACGTTCTTGGCATTCTTCATGCCCTCCAAAATAACTTTGAATTGTTTATCAGATCCTAAATTAATATCTCCCCCAAATACATATTTTTCAAACATTAGTAACGAAAATTAACTTCCTATTAACGATATAAAAATCAATAACTTCTTACCTGAAATCCTTGAACTTCTCCAATATGTCTCTTAAACACTTCACAAAGTAGTAGCTTTGAAACACACTGCATACAGAAGAAGGAAAACTCTAAGTATGGACACACGCAAAAAGTGGTTCCTTTTAAGAGAGATTTTCTTCTACTACTAGCCAGCTGTAGACATAGTATAGAATACCCCTCAGAAGAGCTGAGCTGTGATATATTAATTTACACCTACTGTGCAATAAATGAGAAGCCGAGGCCACAAACTGAGCACATAACTTATCCCAAATTAAAAAAATTACATTTAGCAGCAAAATACTATGGTGTGGCATCTGGTAATCTGTAATGTGCCTAAAGCAAATAAACAAGAAAATTGCCTGAAAGTTTACTATTAACTAGCACATGATGCCAGAATATCTACAATAATAAAAGAAATTATCAAACTAGACCTTGAGAAGTTTGATCAAATAATGAAAAGGTCTTTAATGGTTAAAATTATGACATCCATAAGTGAATGTTGTTACACAAAATATGTGTAGTTGAAATTAACAAGTCAGAAGATTTACATACTTATTTTTATTTCATAAAGTAGTTGTTTTCAACTAGAATGATTTTCTGATTTTTTTAACTGAGATTGATTTACAACACTTTGTGATTCAGAGACATGGTATCTCACCTGCTCAGATGCATGTGACCATCGCACACACACCAAGGCACCCAAAATCCTCCACCATAGTCCATTGTCATTTTGCTCTCTTTTTATCCCCCTCCCACTCGGATAGCATCAGTTCTACAGTCAGATTTCTAGGGTTTGTTTTTGGTTAGGTTTTATTGGACTCTTTTTTTTGTCTGACCCTTTGTGGATTCCACATAAAAGTGACACCAGTCTCCTTTGGCTTATATTTTATCATAATCCTCTCCTGTCCCATCCATGTTATCACAAATGGCAAGAGTTCCTCTTTCTTTTATAGCTAAGTTGTACTCATACATACATACATATCTTCCAGATCCACTCATCTGTCTTTGGTCATTTAGGTTGTTTCTATAGCTAGACTATGGTAAATAGTGCTGCAATGAATATAGGAGCCCATATATCCCTCTGAATTGTTTGGTTTTGGAGTTTGTTTGTTTTTTTTTCTTTTTTTGCATTCTTCAGATGGATACCTAAGAGTATATCTTATGGTAGATCCACTGATAATATTATGAGACATCTCCATGCAGAGTTTCATAGTGGATGAATTAGTCTACATTCTTACCAACAATATATGAGTTCCTTTTTATCTTGAAAACTGACTACAGAACTGAAGCATCCAGAGGACTGAGGGGGTGAGGTAAAAACAAAGAGATAAGGAAGCACAACAGACTATGGTGGTGGACTCTGGGTGATTTGCTGGTGGGTGCACTATGATGGCAATACTCATTGAGGGTATCCAAATATTACTTCAATTAAAAATAAATAAATAATTTTTTTAGTTCCTTCCTATCCACTACTTTGCCTGCAGTTGTTTCTAGGTATGTTTTGTTTTGTTTTGTTTTGTTTTGTTTTGTTTTGTTTTGTTTTGTTTTGTTTTGTTTTGTAGTATGTGCCATTCTTACTGGAGTGAGGTGTTATCACCTTGTGACTTTCATTGATATTTTCCTGATAAGTGATGATGAGCATAGAATCCTGTGTCTATTAACTATCTGTATGTGTTCATTGGAGCTTATTTAGCTCTTCTAAATTTTTTGATTGGGTTATTTACTTTCTTTTTGTTGATTTGCATGAGTCCTTTATAGATTTTGGATATTAGCCCATTGTCAGATGCAAGGTGAGAGACCTTTTTTTCACTATGAGAAGCTTTTTGTTTGATGTAGTCCCAATTGTTTATGTTCTCCTTTGTTTTTCTTACTGTTGGAAATGTATCCACAAAGAGTCTCTAAAATATGTGTTATGCATTATTTTGCCTATGTTACAATTTATTTTATGGTTTTAGGTCTTACATCCATGTCTTTTCTACATTTGGAGCTAAATCTATGTATGGTATAATATTCTAGTTTCATTATTTTGACTGTCCTGTTTTTCCAACATCATTTATGAAAATCTTTTCCTTACTCCAATATATACTCTTGGCTTCTTTGTCATAGATTTACTCTCCAAACAAGTGTGGATTTTTTTTCTGAGCTCTCAGCACTATTCCATTTTTCTGTGTGTCTGTTTTTGTTCCAGTACCATACTGGTTAATTATTAAAACTTTGTAGAAAAGTTTGAAGTATGGGAGTATGATACCACAATTCTATCTTTTTTGTCAGTATTACTTTGGCTAGCTGGGGGGTTTTGTGGTTATATATAATTTCAGTAAAGTTTGTTCTATTTCTTTGAAGAATGTACAGGAACTTCTATAGAGATTGCACTGAATCTGTATATACTTTGGGTAAGGTGGCCATTTTATCAATGTTTCATCATTTTCTTTTCCATTGTAATTCTTTTTCTTCTCTCTGAATTCTTTGTGCATTCCTACCTTCACTATCACTGATTCAATCTTCCATTTGGTCTTTTTCATGTCTATAGCTTTCTGTGGAATTTATTTTCTTCTCTATTCATCTTTTAAGATCTTGCACCTCCTTTATTTTCCTATTTAAATCTTCAATTTTGATTTCCTGTTCATTAATTTTGTTTCTCAAGACATTCATTTGTTGTTCTGCATTTTCTTATACATGATTGATCTGATTTTCTGTGTTTTCTTCCATATTTTGAATTTCTTTATCAATGCAATTTTGAAATCTGTATCTTACAGGAAGAAAAGATCTTCCATGTCTTTGTGATTAATTCTAGGGATTTTCCTCTCTGTGTGGTGAAATAGTACTTCGAGTAGTCAAGGTGTCTTGTGCTGTATTTTTCTGTCTCCCCATTTTTAATTTTCCATGTTGTTTGTTCAAGTGTCATAAGGGGACATAACTTCCACTTTTCCAACTGATGTAATGTATGTCAGGAGAACTGATCTGAGCTATTTCATCTGGCTGTGTGGGAGAGGCCTGGAGGATTCTATTCACTGGGGACAGTGTTGTGAAGGGTCACCACATTCCTGTGGTATCACCAGTAGCCCTCTTTTCTGAGTTTCCAGATCCATGTCTCTACCTGGGCTGCAGCACCACTTCACAAGATCATGACAAATGTCAAGATTGTGGGGGAGGGGAAGCATTCTGAACATTGCCTTCTTCACTTGAGATCATGCCCACCTGGCTCACCCCAGCACATTTGCATATATCCCCCCACTTAGAGATGCATGTCCGCACTAAACAGCTCTACAATATATACTCTTGGCTTCTTTGTCATTGATTTACTCTCCAAACAGGGGACATTCACTCTCCCCATAGTTAGCAATGCACTTCCACAATAAGCAGCTCTCCTCTTTCCCAAGACCACCTTGACTCGGGAGTATGGGTTTGAACTGCTGATTCCTGCCCTGAGCAAAGTTTACAGGCATACCCTCTGCCACTTTTTGTTGTATTTAGGTAAATTTCTTCAATGTCTCTTCTGTCATTGTCAGCATTGAGTTCTGATGTCCAAAAATCTGCCCCAAATCACAGGATCCTCTGAGAGCAGTGCCCCTCAGTTACTGTAGATTATCTTCCTGGGAGCAAAGCAGAGATCTTCCTTTGATGCCATCTTCTCAACCCCCACCCTAATTTTTTATCATAGCTTTTAAACTCTCTGTCTGATAGGAAGATAAGATCTTCTGCATGTGTGTATGTTTTTGTGTGTTTTTTTTTTTGGTTGGGGGTCTACGGAATTGTTCCCTTGAGTTATATCCTCTCACAGCCTCAAGTTAAAATGTGTTGTGTTTAGGGAATTTTTTTTTTTTTTGCCTGCCCACTCTGATGTTTCAGATTTTCTCCCCTATAGTTTGCACTCTCCAACATTAGCAAGTAGAGTTCTCCAGAGGAAGCAGGCTGGGGGTTGCTGGTACCACTGCTGACTCCCCAAACCATCCACCAACAACCGAAATGCCCTTTGTTGGCAGGCTGTGTTCACTATGGTTACTCACAATTTCTGACTACACACTTTGGGTACAGGCCCAGAGGTCACACAGGGGGATGAGTGGGCAATTGTGTTTGCTTTCCAAAGCCTGCCAGTTGCCCCTTACAGGTAGCAATTTGCTCAGGGGGTCAGCACTCTCCCACTATGCAAGGAAGAAAATGCCAGAGATCAAGCCAGTTCCATGCCTGACTTTCACTGACTCCACAAGATGAGCACATAAAAACCCATTGGGCATACTGTGTTCACTGTGGCTATCCACAGTTTCTTCCTATGTGTCTACCTGGGGTCCAGAGGACACACAGGGAGGATGGGCGTGCAGCCACCCAGGTCCTCCAATGCTTGGGATCTAGGATTCCCCACTGATTAAGCCAAGAGTAGTATGCCCAGAGATAGCGAACTCACCCATTGTGCAGAGAAGCTAGTGCCTGAAATTATGCCAGTTCCAGGCCTGCACTTCTGCTAGTTCCTTAAGTAGGGGTCGACGAACCCACTGAGCACACTGTGACTGCTCACACTTGCCATGCATGAAGTAATATTCTTGGTTCTGCACTGCTTTTTGAAATGGTAGTCTTATATCTCAGAAACAAAATAGCAAAAATTGATCTTAACCAGACCCAACAATGCACTGCTTGCCTGGACCCAGCCACCCCACTACCACATGCCAGGATCTGCTCCTTTATTGGACAGAAGAGGAAAAAGCAACAATGAATTAAAGTGATACAAGATTAGATTTGAAAACATCAATATAAACTTATTTCATGTTAATATAGACTTATTTAGATAGATAAAAATAATTATACCTATGTGTAAACATATAGGTTAGTATATATGCCTATATCCTAGCTATTTCAACTCAGATGAGTGCCTAGAAGAAATGACACTCCAGTTGTAATGAAAATGTCTAGTATCCAGAATTAGCAAATGGATGGATGAGAACTCACATTATTTTTAGAAAAGGAGGTAGAAAGTAGACAACTGCCCCCTATGCATACCCATTTTTCTGAAATATTAAATTATAACCACCTTATAAGTTAATTTGACTCCAAATGAGTGTTGGCTATGGATGTTTCTTGAAAATCAAAAAATCATGACAAAAAAAACAAAAAATCATCACTAGAAGACACACTGGTAAGATTTCCCACTGCAATATGGAGGAAGCCCCAGTGAAGGGTCCACTAGCCACCACCATCCCCAAACACACCAGTAAGTCCTCCATCCCAGGGTGGGGTTGGAACCATCCCAAGCAGAAGTCTCACAAATAGCAGCATGTCCCTGAAGAAGGGCTGGGAAATAGAAAAAAAAATAGCTGCATGAGTCCTCACAAAAGTGAACAAATCTCCAGGACCAAGAGTCCTCACTCACAAAAGTGAACAAATCTCCAGGACCCAATTACAAAGAAATGGGAGAATTTCTCTGCCTATTCGATATGGAGTTCATACTTGCCATTTTAAAGAAATTCAAACAACACAGAGGAAACAAAGAAATGAAAAGACATTCCCTGCTCATGGATTTCTTCCAAGAAACAACATCATCAAAATGTCATCCTATCCAAAATAATATATTGGATTCAATATGATCCTGATAAAAATTCCAATAGCATTCTTCAAATAGAATATACACTACTGAAATTCATATGGTTCCACAAAATACCCAAATATCCAAGTAATCCTGACCAAAACAACACTGAAGAATGATAGTATCATACTTCCATACTTCAAACTATACTATGAAACCATTATAATATAATATAATTGAGGCTGGAACAAAAACAGACACACAGACCAATGAAATATAATCAAGAGCCCAGAAATAAGCCCACATCTATTTAGATAGTTAATCTATGACAAAGGAACAAAAATGTACTCAGGAAAAAGGAAAGCCTCTCCAATAAATGGTGTTAGGAAAACTGGAAAGTTACATAAAAAAGAATGACCACTAGACCACTATGTCACACCACACACAAAAAGGCAATTCAAAATGGGTGAAAGACATGGATGTAACACCTGAAACTATGAAACACATGCAAAACAACAGGCAAAACATTACATAACATTGGCTACAGTCATGTTTTGAGGATTCATCTCTCACAGCAAGGAACAATTGGTGCTTCATCAAACTAAAAAGCTTCTGCACAATGAAGGAACCATAATTAAAAAGAAGAGACAACCAACAGAATGGGAGAAAATATTTGCACCATGCCCATCTGACGAGGGCCTGATATCAAAGATCTAAAAAAGAGTTCATACAACTCAACAAAAGAAAACAAATAACCCAATCAGAAAATGGGCAAAAGAGTTAAATAGACACGTTTCCAAAGAAGACATACAGATGACCAACAAGCACATGAAAAAAATGCACATCATCACTTATCATCATGGTAATACAAATCAAAACCACAATGAGATACCACATCACACCTGTGAAAATGGCCCATATCAAAATGACCAAAATGTATAAAGAACCCTCTTACACAGTTGGTGGGAAAACAGACTGGACTAACCCCTATGGAAAGCAGTAAGAAAATTTCTCAAAAAATTAAAATTGGATCTGCCATACAACCCAGTAATTCCACTCCTAAATATATATCTAGAGAAAACAAAAACACCAGTTTGAAAGTAAACTTGCTCTCTTGTGTTTGTTGCAGCACAATTTACAACAGCCAAGTTATGGCAACAATCAAAGTGCCCCAAAACAGATGAGGGTAATATGGTATATATGCACAATGGAATGCTACTCAGCAAACAAAAAAGATAAACTCATGCGATTTGCAGCCATGTGGATGGAGCTGGAAGTGATTATGCTAAACAAAATAAGCTAAAAGATAAAGATAAATACCATGTGGTGTCCCTTATATGTGGAATATTGAAAAACTAAGCAATGGGTCAAGTAAATTCAAACTTAAAAACTCACTTTTGAAAGTTAACCATTGAACTGATGCATACAGAGGGGGAGGGTAAAGGATGAAAACAAAGAGGAGAGCGTGGCTAGTTTCCCAGCCAGGGAACCAAAATGTTACAGCAACTTTCCAGAGAAATCAGAGGGCACTCAGAGAAGTGGAGAGAGAGATATTTAATTGTCACACTGGCGGGTCCAGTGGGGATAGCTCCCAAAAGTCTAAGCCCTGAATAACAGGTATGGTAAGGTTTTGTGCAGTTTGTATGAAGAAGCCTCTTACCCCATCTACCATAGACTTTATTGTTTGGAAAGAGGGTCAAGGTAGCCATAGCTACTGCTATGGGCAAGCAGCACTCCACAGGAACTTTCTGCTCCAGCAAGCAATAGAATCCAAGCAGCAAACTTGGCAACTTCCTGCTTCAGTTTCACTTCTTTTCTGACTTGAATTCCTTTTACCTCTTTTCTTGCCTAATTGCTTTAGCTCTGACTTCCAACACTATGTTGAATAACAGTAGTAACAGTGGACATCCTTGACTTACTCCTGATTTAAGTGGGAAATGTTTTCAGCTTTTCACCATTGTGTATGATGCTGGCTGCGGTTTGTCATATACAGCTTTTATGATGTTTGGATAAGTTCTACTTATCCCCATTTAATTGAGCTAATGGATGTTGAATATTATCTAATGCTTTTTTGGCATCTGTTGAACTAATTAGTTTTTATCTCCCTTTTTGTTGATTCTGCCTACCTGCCTTTTCCTGACTTTCCAGTAGCTTGTTTAGCATTTTTAGTATTGTTATTTTGAAATCTGTCTGGTAGGTCCTCTATTTCCATATCTATTATATTTGTTTAAGGACTTCTGTTCCTCTCATTTTGTTTATTCATCTTGTGTTCAGATATTCCTTGTTCCCTAGCTTGTGCATTGCCGTGTGTGTGTGTGTGTGTGTGTGTGTGTGTGTGTGTGTGTGTGTGTGTGTGTGTGTTTGGTGTGCTGAATTTAGTTTCACTTGTTTCTCTTCTTAGTTTACCTTGACCTGAGGTGGGGCCAAGAAAGGAGTCTGGAGCTTTAATAGTCAATCTCAATTTGAGTAGTGAAGTTGGTCACCTTTATCTTCTCTTCTCCCATTCAAGAGCAATGTCCTTAGGTTGTCTTAACCTGCCACTCTGTTTCCCTACTGCTTCTTTCTGCCACAGGTTGTGATCTATGAAATTTGAGTCACCCAGTGCGGGGAGCTAGGTCTGAACAGCCAGGGTGAGCACAAACTCCCTATTCTGTCATGTTAAGGGTTGAGTTTTTTAGCTCATTTTTTTTTTCAATTTCACACTTAAAAATGACAAAAGCATTCATTAAAATATATTTCAATTACACTTGATAAAAATGATATAAGTACATTGGTAAGCCAAATATTTTGTGGCTGAAAGAAATAACAAAAAAATTCACAAAAGAAAATTTATATGCTGTTATTTGATGTTTGACTTCATCAGTAATCAATGAAATATTAAAATAATACTTTTATTCTAACTGGTAATGAATTAAGTAGTTCAAAATAAATGAATATGTACGTATTGCACATAATTTCAATGTGACTATCCATTTTCTGCTGTATTGCCAAAACTGATTAATCAATCTAATCATTGCAACATAATCAGAAAAATCCAGTTTTGGTATACTCTACAAAGCTATTGTCTTGGACTCTTCAAAATTCAAAGCTGATGATAAAAAATAGTGGAATCAAACATATTCTAGATTAAATGAGATTATCTAATAGAATGTTAAGTAATTTCCTTTAATCTAATAAATACATGGCAATGTGTGTCCTTGATTGAACCCTGGATTGAAAGAGAAGAAAGGAAGGCAGAGAAGAAAGGAGAAAAGCTATATAGTCATATAAAGGTCATTTGGAAGACAGTTGAGAAAATTTGGATGTGGACTACATTTTACCGACTATTATGTTAATTTTAAATTCTTGGGAAAATAGTATTGTGACTTTCTAGGTGAGTGTCTTGTTTTGATAAGACACATGCTAAAATATTTAAAACTAGAATGCTATGGTGTCTGCAATTTACTTTCAGAGATTTGGCAATTATGATGAGATGCCAATGTAAGGCATTAAAAATCAAATTATGAGTTAAATAGCAAAATAATTATAGTCAAAATGTCCACAGTTGAAATACTGAAGTGAGAAAGATAGATGATAGATATATATTGATATAAATATCCTTATGCTTGGTAATTTTTCCCACAACAAACCTGGAGTATTTAAGGAGAACTGCTTCAAAAGCTTGCTGTTTCAAGATGAATGATCTTAATGTGATTTCTTTGAAATAAAAGAAATACCAAAGAATCACCAAACTTAATGCAAAGACCTGTAAGTTGCTGAAGTAGTATTCCAATTTTTATTGAGCAACTTCTTCAGATTCAAAGATTCCATTCAAATAAGCTATTTGGTGAAAATGAGAGAAAGAAATGTGATTTCTTCAAATGTGGTTCCTGTAATCAAAACAAGGACTTCAGTAGGAAAAACAGAAATAAGAGGGTGGGTAGCCAGATACGTACTATGCAGTTTAAGACTAAAATAGTAGATTTCAAGACATTTTCAGATCTTCTGAAATAAGTCGGACATTATGCATGTAGCAACTATTACCCTACTAGTATACTTGAAGAACAGTGATCATGAGGAAGGATAACAAAGTACAGAGGTATAAAATGTCACAAGGACAAACTTTGCCAACCATGTTTTTTTCTAGTATTAGTGCTGGCACCAACATAAAATTCTCTCGAGCCTTTCCATTGTACACTAAACAATGATCTCGGCATCTTTGCCAAAAGTACTGATAGTTTCTATCTCCCATTTACCAAACAATAGGAAAATAGGAAAAGTAGAGTTGATTTACAATGGCTTAGGTCTACAAATGGGACCATTTGGAAAGCCAGTTTTCCTGTGCAACCTGTCTTCTCTGACTGAAACCTATTCAATAAGGCTGTTCATTCCTGACCTCCTGACCTCTTGACACTGATCTGTCCTAAAGAGGCTGCCCATATACTGTCTGTCAAACTTATATTAGAAAGCCATAGCATCAGGTCCCTATTTCTATATTGCACACAATGCTATATGTCAAAGTTTGATAAACATGAAATCACATTTTCAAAGGTTAAAAAACAAGTGTCAGTCAGTCAAAAATAGTTGACCACTGTGAGTGTCTCACTAGTTGACCTTGAACTCTTCCATGGCTCTGAGGTCAATGATATGTCATCAGAAGAGAAATTTCTGATAGATTTATGGTAAGTTCACTTCTTTGACTATGATCCTGACATTAGAAGTAATTATAAATTGTCCATCTTCAAACACCTACTTAATGAGTGAAAACAAAGTCATAAAGGGATCAATCTTCCTTTCAATTGTGCAATGAGCTAACAACTTTCATGCAATGATATTGAGGTTAACAGGAGGTATACATGCATATCTGCAAGACAAAGAAGTCTAAGTTTCAATAGAATCTGGAACTCAATGAAAGACACAAGGTAAAAGAGAAACAAAGAAACATTCAGCACTTACCACAGATTTTATTTTCACCTATAATTTATTTCTTTTATATATATATATATATATATATCTCAGAAGAAAGTTAAAAGGTAGAATTTTGCCAGCTTTTGCAATGGTCTGAAAGAATTATGAAATGGGTCTTTTATATATGGCTACTGTATACCATTTAAACTTTGCTCATATTTATAACATGCCATATGAATATATTAATATTATCCAAAGATTATCAGGAAAAGTTTTTAATATTAAATATTAAGGAATTAAATATAACCCAAGAAAGAGTTAAAATATTTAGATAGTAGAAAGTATCATGTTTCATATTGGTTCTGAATTACTCTCAAAATGAATTTCTTTACTAGAGATATTTTGTTGGCTAATTTATATTTGTTAGTTTGATTTTGCTGACCTATAAAAGAAAAAAAAATGTCACTTCCTTTTCTTCAGTTTCTCCAATATCAAAGTTAAAGCTGTATGAAATCTGTTGCAGGCACTCACAGATGATTATAATGAACATTCTTTTGTTTCTTTCATTCCTTTGAACATTAAAGATAGCTTATCACTATCCTCCCAGGGATGCACAAGAGATATGAAATTTATAATTTCTCAATGATTTAGAAGAAGATATCCATTTGAGTAATCTGCATAAAACAAGGGAACATATATAGGCTGGTTTCCCTAAATATTTGTTGTGTTTCAAATGTTTTCAACCATGTGATATTCTGTACTTGGCCTTTCATATTGGATGTAGTGTTACGGAAAATTGTATTATGCCGTTTTATTTGTATTTCACATACACAGTTCTTTAATTCATTTGTGTTTCCAACTCAGATAATAAAGTTCACTACAGTTTAATGTATATGTACATTTCCTTCCTGCCATTTGTTAAGACAAGTAAAAGTGGTCACTGAGGGGAACTCAGCCTTTAAAACCTATACTTAGTAATTTTAGTCTCACATCTACTTGCAGGAGAAATACATGACAGATCTATTGTTCTGTATTAGCAGGACATTGTCCTAGTATATGAACACATGCAAGCTACTCAGGGAGGCCTTTGAATATTTAAGGCAAGACACTAGTGGCTCATCCCAGTGGGAACCACAGAAAAGGGGAACCTGATTAAATTTAATGTCATTGTCACTTTTTTTCATTGCGAAGAATTATATAGGTAGCCATAGCTACCACACTGTTCAGACAGCATGACCACAATATTCCCCCTCAGAGGTTGGCGTCAAGGACTGAGTTATTCACTCAAAGAATGTGATTCATTGCTGGATGTGGTTCTTACAAGATTAAAAGAGTCATCACTACATAAAATGTGTAGATATACTCCAGGGCAAAAGGAAAACAAACCACTGCAGTTTTTTTTTTTTAATCACAAATTAGGCTTTGCAAGAAGAAAGTATTGAAATTATAAATATTTATTTAGAATAATGCTAGTTTGTGAATTGAAGTTTCTCTATTTTTTCATTTAAAAATTAATTTAAGGTTTAATAGTTAATATAAACTGTGGGAGGAGTTAGAACAAGATCCTCTTTTTATACTTCTTTTTAAAACAGAAACCATTGACTCAATGTTTAATTATGGTCCTCTATGGTATGCAGCATCTCTAGGTACTAATTCATAAAAGACTGTTTGTTCAGCATCAGCAAATAAGAATGATAATAATCTAACAATGTTTACA
Source organism: Scalopus aquaticus (assembly GCA_004024925.1). NCBI lineage: Eukaryota > Metazoa > Chordata > Mammalia > Eulipotyphla > Talpidae > Scalopus > Scalopus aquaticus. The sequence goes on along the minus strand of PVIJ01010629.1, from coordinate 22,813 downwards.
ATATATGTTATCTTTTATTGAAATGTAATTTCTCTTAAGTACCTAAATTTACATTTTTCCTTTTCTTGAGTAAATATTTTCATGGGTGCAAAGTAATTTCTAAAAATATAGTTCATCTACTTAAGTGAAATGTAAGGTCATTGACAATTAAAACCAGACAGTTTCCATTTACCTCATTTAATCAAATAATTTTATATGTCACAAAGGAAGCATGCTATTATTTAGCCATCAATGCTAACTTTCTTAAATTTCTTATCATTTTTACTAATATCAATCAGTGCCCTTGAATGGCAATATAACAGTGGATGCTGACTGCTTCATGAGGTAGGCCTCCAAGGAAGTAATTGGTGGATTTTGACGAATCCAGGGGACTAGTAAGTAACCAGCTTTTACTCGCTGATCATTAGTTCACCAGTTCAAATTCAGTCCCTATCACTTGAATGGAAGCCACGCCACCTGAGTGTCACTCACCAGCATTTATTATATGAACCAGGGGCAGATACTGTCTGATTAATTGTGGACACAAGTCTACAACCCAGCACCCACCATCATAATTGGTTCCCTTGTTTGAAGTCTCAGGAGACTGAATGGGCAATGGAATTTGAACTACCAACATATTCTGATCTCTCAAGGGAAAGATGAAGGCTCCCTGGTGGGGTGACTTGGAAAAACTAGAAATATTGCTATTGTGTCTTAGACCTGTCCTATAGATAAATAGAGTTTCCTCTGGACCAGTATGCAGTAAGGCAACTTCACAGCACCAAATAATTCATTCTGCATAATCATATTTGAGCAATAGTCTTTAATGATTTCTTTCAAAATAAAAACATAACTGAGCTTCCATATTTGTTCTAAATTATTTGCTAAAGAACAGTAATTATATTATGAAGAACTTTTAATTTATAGTCTAATTAAAACCTAAACACTTTATCTTCCACTTTAATTTTATTCACTGTGATTAACTCATATCTAGACTTTTTAAAAAACACATCTTATTTCATCGTATGAAAAACACTAATGTCAAATTTGAAGAACTTAATTCCTTTTTTTTAAAAAAAATCGTTGCATATTAATTTTCTTAATTTGATGCCTACAAAGATATCAGTTCATTGAAAGTTGGGTTGATTACCATGGAATTTATGAGAAAGACAACTGTATGTGGAGGAAGCTTTGGAGAAGCCACTTTGCCCCTGAAATACTAAGGGATATTTTCCTCGGTGAAATGCTAAACAATGTGCCTTACACAATAAACTGACAATGCCTTTCCTGAGGCTTGTGGTGTGGTCACGGTGGTGATCTTGTCTTTTCTTCTTAATGTGCTCCCATACCAAAGACAATACAATGGTCATTCACAAAAACTACAGTATGAGAAGTTTAAGATATTTCTTCTGTAATGTTTCTTTCTTCCATCTGCAGCTGTGGGTTTACAGCTGGTGTGTTGTTTTATGTTGTATGGGTTTGGTTTTTTTTTTTGATAGTCTGTGTGTGTGTATCTGTCTGCGTGCTTACCTGAATGGATTTTTACGGCTTAACTGTACCGGCTTGCTATTCACTGTGGTAGTTTTAAACAGAATATTTTACTGTCCTTTGACTTCTGTGTTTAAAGCAAGCTTTGCAAATGTAGGATATTATCTTATTCAATATTATCAGTTGTACACATTTATAATTATCTGAATTGTTCTCATATAATAAAATGACTAAGAGTTGCAAATGCTATAAAATGATATATATTTATTTTAAATTTAAATTTATTATGAATTGATGCTTATATTTGAATACATCTATATATTTAAATGTAAATATAGAATATAAAATATTAGACTGAAAAATATTTAACTAAGTTTTATCTATAAGGGATTTTTCATTGCAAATGACTGTCAACAGAAAAAAACAGATTATTAAAAGAGGAATTACTGAACCATGAACAGTTTTCCTGATATTGCAGCTGAAAATTTTATGACATTAGCAGAAATAAGGGAAAATAAATTACAAAATAACTAAAATTAGTCTCTACTTCTTAGTTTATATTCTGGCTAGCGTTTAATAACAGGCCATTAATAGATTGTCCAAAATCAGATATTAAAACATCACAAACTTGAGTGTTTTTAATGACTTTGTGAACTGTATATTTATAACAGAAGTAGTTACCACTTGTGATGTTGTTATCTACCCAGCACTGTATATAGTGCTTTATATCATATTAAATTAAATCACATATTATCAAATCTATGAGGTGAGTACAAGTATATCTGTTGCAAAAATGAGATAATTAGTGATTAGAGAAGGTAAATAAATTGCCTAAGGATCATTCTGATCTGGTATGATTTGAAGTTACATCTGCTTGACTTTTAAAACCGTTGGTCTTAACCAGAATAACAAAAGCAGAAAGAATGAAGAGAATGAGGGTATCATACTTGCAGACCTCAAGTTATATTGCAAAGCCATAATAATTAAAATAGCCTGATACTGGGCAGGGGATGGGGGGACAGACATACAGAGCAGTGGAACTCAATCGAAAGCACAGAAATAAGCCCAGATATGTATGAACATTTACTATATAATGAAGGAGCCAAAAAGATACCCCTGGAACTAGAACAGCCTCTCCAATAAATGGTGTTGGGAAAACTAGATAGCTGCATACAAAACAATAAAATTAGACCTTGATTCCACACCATACACCAAAACAACTCAAAATTGATAAAAGACTTGTATATAAAACCTGAAAACAGAAAATACACAGAAGAAAACATAGGCAAAACACTCCATGACATAAATTTCATAAACATCTTTGTGAGCTTATCTCCAGAATGAAGGAAAACAAAGGAAAAAAGGAACTAATGGGACTATATCAAAAACTTCTGTACAGTGAAAGAGACTGTGATCATAACAAAGAGACACACAGTTGAATAAGAGAAAATATTTGCACACAATATATCTGACAAAATATTGATATCAAAGGTACAAAGACATTTATAAAATTCTACAAAAGCAAAACAAATAACCGAATTTAAAAAATGAGCAAAGGAATTAAACAGACATTATCCAAAGAATACATTCAAACAACCAACAAGCACGTGAAATAAAAATGTTCACCATCACTTATTATTAGAGAATGCAAATCAAGACCACAATAAGATACCATCTTATACTTGTGAAAATGACCCATATCGAAGAGACCAGAAATAACAAGTGCTGATGAGGAGATAGAGAAAAGGGAACCCTCCTCCACTGCTGCTAGAAATGCAAACTGGTCCAGCCCTTACGAAAAGCAATATGGAAGTACCTCAAAACATTAAACATGGACCTGCCAGCTTACCCAGCAATTCTACTCCTAAGCATTTACCTAAGAAATTCAAAAACACTAATTCAAAAGGAAACCTGCACTCCCATGTTAATTGCAGCTAAATAGAGCTATTTACTATTGCTAAATTATGGAAACAACCAAAGTGCCCCAGAACAGATGAACGGATCAAGATGTGGTATATATACACAATAGGATACTATTATATGATCAAAAATGATAAACTTATGCCATTTGTAATAACATGGATGGAACTTGAAGGGATAATGCTAAGTGAAATAAGTCAGGAGGAAATAGGTAAACACTGGATAGTGTCACTTAATAAAAAAAAAAAAAGAATAAAGAGTGAAGGATGAACAGTGGTGTGTGGTGTTGGAATATATGCATTGGTGGTGGGTGTACTATGTTGGTAATACCTGCTGGGGGTATCCCAACATTATATCAATTTAAAAGAAATTGAATTTAAAAAGGTGAAAATGAAAATATACTTAAAAAACTAATGGCAGGGAGCCTCTTTGGTGGTGCAGCGGTTAAGCGCTGCGCTGCACTGTGGAGCTGTCGGCAACAGTGAGGCAAGTTCAACTCCCGGCAGGGGAGATTCTCACATGGAGCGGCAGACCTCTCCTGCCTCGCTCACTGTTCCCCTCAGCAATGTATTTCCGTCCATCTGCCTGTTCTGCTCCCATATCTGTCTCTGGTGAACCCTTTCGCTGCCCCATCCCTCTGGCCTGTACCCCGGCTTGTATGCATAAATAAATAAATCTTTTAAAAAAAAAACTAATGGCAGGACCTCCCTGCTGGTGCAAGTGGTCAAGTCTCAGCACTGTGAAGCTATCAGCAACCACTGCAGCATGAGTTCGATCCCCAGCCAGAGAGCTTCCCACATGGTGCAGCAGACCTCTCCTGCCTCACCCAAAGCTCCCCTCAGCAGCGTATTTCAATAGATCTGCCTGTTCTGCTCCCCACTCTGTCTCTGGTGAATCCTCTTACCACCCACACCTCTGGGCTACCCCCCCCAGTTCTTGTATTCAAATATAAGTCTTAAAAAAAAAGCTAATGGCATTAAATACTGTATTATACAGCCTCACCATATTTAAATACAAAATTTGATATTCATCAATGGTGAATTTTTTGATATATTACTATTAAAATAGTATCCCTTGGTGTATCTCGTCTGGCCTTTCTTAATATTGGTTTTGATCTGTCTTTTTTGACAAACTTAATGCTTATTAGATAGGTGATTTTGTGTATGCTTATTTCTCTCTCTGAATCTCAAACTCTCTAAAAAATGAAATAAATGAGCTAGGTAAGTCTTTAAAAGTTCTCTATCAATTCATTTTTGCTATATAGCAAACTATGACAAAAGTGAGTGACTTAAACAAAACTGACCTTGTATTAGTTTATGATTTTGAGGGTGAGAAATGAAGGTGGTTGTGCCAGTCTTAGCTTAGTTCAACCATTCAACCACATATCCAAGAAAACCAACCATCTCCATTTCCCTGGGGCTGAGGATGTTCCTGAGACATGAGACTCTCAGTGTGAAAACTGGGAATGTTTCAGGTAGACCAGGTTGAGTTGGTCACCCTAAATATATGTATGGTCAGTTGGTGTTCAAGACTTCACTTATGTGTGGAAAATGAATGATTGTCAACTGCAACAATAAAGAAAATGAGCCACAAGTCTGGCCATCTTTAGAATTCTGCCTATCACCTATGACAAACAACAGTTTAGGGAATTATAATAATCCAGGTTACTATACATCCATGGAATGTTTTATGCCCTGATGTGCTAAAGAAATACTTTTATCAAGATGTACTATTACTATTGTTTTGCTTTTGTGTCATTGCTGCTAGTGAAAAATGATCTAAAACATAGTCTTTTGAAATTATTGTTCAAGCTATATTCTATGCTCCCTTTTAAGGAAGTCCACAGCAGAAGCTTTTTATAAAACTTGCTAGGAAGTATTTTGGTTTTCCTGAAAAAGTAACAATTTTTTTTCTCTTACACTAGGAATATATAGTTGATTTTATTTTTCATTTTTTGATGAAACATATAACAGATCTAAATAGGTCTTTACTGCCTATATATATGTAGTAGATGAAGATTTCTCTCTATTCTTAAACTTGCATTCAAATTTTTCTAGTGTTAGCTTTAATTCTTAATTAAATTTAAATTTTTATTTTATTTTAACTCAAATTTTTAATTTAAGATTTAAATTAAATAAATTTTGTTGTGGTAATCTCAAATTGAAGAGAATAAACATGACAAATACATACATAAATCAGAGGGAAATAGAGGAATAGTAGATCAAAGATAAATAGAATAAATAGTGATGAGAGGAAAAGACAAAATAAAAATCATTTATTAGTCCTTTTTTATAGACCTATACCATTATCTCACCATTTTAATGGTATTTCAACCTACTCTATGGTCTAACAAGGTCTTGTTCTTTCATTGATGTAGTTCATTAAAAAAAAATAAAGCTATGATAAAATCAACAATATTTATTTTAATATTAAAATTAGCACTTGAAGTTCACTAATTCTACAATTGTATTGTTCTATAAGTCTAATAATTTGAGAAGAATTCTGAAGTCATTATAAATCTGAGTTTCTGAGCATCCCCAGTGAATTCAAATATTTACTCCTACTTCATAGAAATAGCCTTTTTCAGGTTGTGGCAGGGAAATATAAAGGGTGAGTGTGGGACATTTCATGCTAGAAAGGAAAGAACTGCTCAAAGACTACTGAAGTGATTTCAAAGGGACAAAAGTGCCAGGGTAAAGATGTTCCCATTGGCCAAATGTGACATACCATCAATATCAGAAAAAATACATAACAAATGAAATAGAGAAAACAATTGAGTCAAAATGGAGACAAAGGTTTGAATGGGGATGGAATATACTTCTCTAGAGGGGAGTAACAAAGATAAATCCAGAAGGAACGACTGAAAAGTCATGAAGTGATGAAACTCAAGAAGAGGAACCTGTGTTCATCTATCTCCTGGCTTTTGTCTGGGTAGAAATTTTCAGCATTAGAAAATAAATTAATTAGAGCCTCTCTGGTGACGCAATGAGTTAAGCACAGGGCTGTGGAGCTGTTGGCAGCTGCAACCCCAGTTCGATGCCCAGCTGGGGAGATTCCTACATGGCATGGCAGACCTCTCCTGCCTCGCCCGCTGCTCCCCTCAGCAGTGTGTTTCAGTTGATCTGCCTGTTCTGCTCCCCACTCTGTCTCTGGTGAACCCTCTTGCCATCCCACGCCTCTGGCCTGCACCCCAGCTTGTAAGCAAAAATAAGTGAATCTTTAAAAAAAAAAGTCAAAATTTTTTTTAAAAAATTAGAAACACAACAACAAATGTATATGTAGGTCCCAGCATCATATTTTGTTTTAAAAAAGAAGTGATGTTAATATCACTTTTGCCTAGATAGTAACCAGGCAAAATTGATATTAAATTGCCACTTTATTAATTTGTTAAAAATTTCAGAATTATATGAACATACGTACTTGTAGTCAAAAATTATTCGAAACTATATTCCAAAGTCTAGTATAAGTAGTTCACTTGCACTACTTAAAATCTGGGTTAAGATATGAAAATTGGGCCCCCCCTGGTGGCGCAGCGGTTGAGCACTGCGCTGTGAACCCTCTCGCCACCCCACACCTCTGGCCTGTACCCCAGCTTGAAAAAAAAAAAAGATTAAAAAGATTCTTCTATGTCAAAAAAAAAAAAAGATATGAAAATTGGTGCTTAATTCAAAGTCAGCAGAGTAAAGGAAAGGATTGTAAGCCTCTAAGTCAGTCAAGCCTTGGTTGGGATTAGGTTCTGCTACTTGTTATCTGAACAATATCACACAAATTAGACACCTTACTGGATCCTTAGTTTCCTAATCTGTGGAAGAAAATGAACATAATAATATTATGTTCACTTTGAACACCAAATGAGATGAATATGTAGAACACCCAGTGACAAGCATCATTTTTTTTTTTTTAATACAGGCTGCATACAGGCTGGGGTACAGGCCAGAGGCATGGGGCGGTGAGAGGGTTCACCAGAGACAGAGTGGGGAGCAGAACAGGCAGAATTTACAGAAATACACTGCTGAGGGGAGCAGCGGGTGAGGCAGGAGAGGTCTGCCACGCCATGTGGGGATCTCCCCGGCCAGGCATCGAACTCTCATAGCCGCTGCTGACAGCTCCACAGCGCAGCGCTTAACTGCTGCGCCACCAAGGAGGCTCACAACAAGCATTATTGAGTAGGGAGCATACAGAGTAGGGAGCGGAACAGGCTGAAGTGCACTGCAGAGGGGAGCAGCTGGAGACGCAGAAGAGGTCTGCTGCTCCATGTGGGAAGAACCCTGGACAGGGATGGAACTCCTGCTGCAGTGGCTGTTGATAGCTTCACAGTGCTGAGGTTTAACCCATTGTGTCACCAGGGAGGCCCTAAAGCATGAAACTCTTTTTTTTTAAACATTTATTTATTTATGCACACAAACTGGAGTGCAAGCCAGAGGTGTGGGAGATGAGTGGATTCACCAGAGACAGAGTGGGGAGCAGAACAAGGCAGATTGACTGAAATACACTGCTGAGGGGAGCAGCAGGCAAGGCAGGAAGGGTCTGCTGAGCCATGTGGGAATCTCCCTGACCAGGTATGGAACTCGAACTCATGCTGCAGTGGCTCTGGATAGCTTCATAGCGCTGCAGTGGCTCTGGATAGCTTCATAGCGCTGCGACTTAACCCTTTGTGCCACCAGGGAAGCCCCAAAGCATGAAACTCTTAATACTTGTTTGAACAGGGGTCATAGTGAAGAAAAATATTTTCAATGTCTGTGCAACATACAACTTTGTTTAAACTTTTTGCATTTGTGCATTGCTTTCATGAATGCAGTGAATTTTTAAAATAAAATTTACTTTCAAGATCGAATCCCTATAACTGCTTTTTTTTTTTTTAAGATTTATTTATTTATGGACCTTCCTGGTGGCACAGAGGTTAAGCGCTGCGCTGTGGAGCTGTTGGCAGCAGCAATGAGAGTTCGACGCCTGGCCGGAGAGATTCCCACATGGCGCGGCAGACCTCTCCTGCCTCGCCTGCTGCTCCCCTCAGCAGTGTATTCTGTCGATCTGCCTGTTCTGCTCCCCACTCCATCTCTGGTGAACCCTCTCCCCACCCCAAGCCTCTGGCCTGTACCCCACCTTGTATGCATAAATAAATAAATCTTTTAAAAAAATTTTATTAAAAAAAGATTTATTTATTTATGCATATATACAAGCTGGGGTGTAGGCCAGAGGTGTGCGGTGGTGAGAGGATTTACCAGAGACAGAGTGGGGACCAGAACAGGCAGATCGACTGAAGTACACTGCTGAGGGAAGCAGTGGGTGAGGCAGGGGAGGTCTGCTGCACCATGTGGGAAGCTCCCTGGCTGGGTATCAAACTCATGCTGCAGTGGCTCTGGATAGCTTCATAGTGCTGCACTTAACCCATTGTGCCACCAGGGAGGCCCAAATCCCTATAACTGTTTAAATATATTGATAGATGGTATCTATAATATGCACAAAATTAATAATTTTATATGAAAAAAATCCAATTTAGCTTTCCTTACTAAGAAATGATAAAGAGCAAAAATATAAAGAACTAAGTCACAAAAAGAGCTGACATGAACATTAACATAAACATACTTCAATATTCACTTACCAGGACCCCCACCATTTATCTACAGTGACTGTTGTTTTTATGACAGGATTGATAAGCTTTCTAATAAATTAAGCCTCACAGATCTGATCAGTGATAATATTTCAGGGGTGAACCCAAAGTTGGGCAAGCAATCAGGAGAACCTCAGCGTTAGACTAGGAAGGGGAGAGGAAAGAATTGAGAGTACCTATTTTGATCCCATAAGAAAAGTGAGCATTTCCCACAGTTGTTAGGTTCATCTATACCGATATATAGAAATTTCTTGGAGAACTTGGCGAAAATGTCACCTGACAACAAAGGCCTGTATTGTTTGGGATAGCCATTTCCTGTTCTGGGAGACAACCAGATCAGGGATGTTATGCGCTATATAGAGAGAAGGCAGAGAAAGATATCCCCTAATACAGAAAAACCATAAAGATACCACAGTACCCAGATTTTGGCCATTCTTACTCCATGAAAGATATAAAGACCTTTATAGGTTTCTAAGTTTTCCTTTTTTACATGAAGCACTGAAGGAGACATATACAGTGGAAAGTTAATATTATTCTTCTAACAATTATAATTACTCAAATCATTACTAAGTAAGAAATTTTTTTAACAATATACACAAATCTATAGACTAAATATTAACACTGACTCACTATATACCAACTGAATCCTTTTATAAAGCTAGGCTAATATTGTTGGAGGAGTTGAACAATGAATATATGCTACTATTAGAGTTAAACTTCTTTTAAGATCTTATTGATTGCTTAAGGAGACCACTCCACCCAAGCCATACCCCAGGATGTAACACTATGTATCTTTACATGTACTTGTGTGTGTGTGTGTGTGTGTGTGTATGTGTGTTGTGTGTGTGTGTGTTTATTCATCTAATTTTTAGCAGGATCCGGATCTCAGATCTCAACACAGTCCAATATTCATTGACATGCATTAATCTATCCTCGCTTTAACTTGGAAAAGGATTTCACTTATTAAATTTCCACAGTGCCTCGACTAATATGAACCACATGCTCAGTGTTTAATTATGTTCATTATCTGGCAATATTTTTCTATGTGATTTTTAATGCAGGTTCCATTTTCTTGAAAATGGAAGCTTTAAAGACATAGTTTGTTATTAAGGCAGAGTCTGTTTACTCTTGGAATTCAATATGAAAAATTACAGTATCTTTACCATAATAATGTGATTCAGTTCAGAGGGAATAACTTTTTTTTTTTCCAGGATTTAATCCCTGGGATCCCTTCAACAAAAAATATCCCTTTGGGTTTTCAGTGATATTTTCGAAGACAATCATAAAGAAACTAAAATTAACAGTAATTTGTTCCCAGAGCTACTTTTAGGAGGTGGAAAACTTTTACTTTGTTTTCTAGAACCCTTTTGACAAAGTCATGCAGTCAATCTATTTCTTCTCGTTTCCTTTGAAAATATATTACAAATTGTTTACACTTCCCAACGAATGGAATCTTTAGCAATAAGTGCTATGTTAATAGGAAAAAATGTGAAACAACAGGAACTAATTTTGATAACTTCCTGTTCAATAAATAGTTTTCAAATGACAATTCAAAACTGTTTCATTGTTTAGCTTGCTTGTTTTGTTGTTTAGTTTGCAAATTTGTTTGGCTAAGTTCCCCTCCCCCATAGAATTTATTATTTTCTTCTTCAACGAACTGGTCAGTAAATTTTGTCAATCTAAGTCAGTTATCAAGAGACAAAAAGCAAAAGAGAGAGAAAGACTTTCAAAAATTTACATTGAATTTAATATATCTGAAAATTAATATACAAAATACATTCATTTGGAAAAAAGCAAACATTGCTGCCCAACAGCAAAATCTACTAGTTACTCCAGCAACTAAAGTCAACTTAAGTGTAATTTTAAAAATTTGATGCAAATTCCTTTGCAATCAGATCCTCAAAATTTTTGAAAATAGATAAAACACAATGCTTAAAGTGATAATTTTCCTAGGGAACGATTGCTCAGGTGACTCATAGAGAGCTTTTCTCAGACTATCTTATCACTTGAATAAAGTATATTTTTTTCATATCACCAAATCCCCTAAAGATGTTATAGTTGACAATTAACAGGTACATCAAGTATGTGACTCAAACTGAGAATAAATTCTTCTGAATACTCAGTAGCACTGCTAGGTTTGTCTGATAGCACAAGATGGGAAGATATGTGATAATGTCTGTGCTTTTTACTTATGGATTCTAATTTACTTATTGAATTCAATCTACCAAAAATGACAAAGAAAAATGAAAGATCTTTATTTTTTCAGTTTTTAATCATCTCTGAAAACAAAACATTGTGACCTTAAAGATAATTAAGTTTCATTTAATATAGTTCTTTTAAAAAGTTAAATTTTATCTTCTTATATTTTTAGAAAAATCATTTTTTGCCTTATTCTTGAGAGAGAAATCAAAGGTTAAACATATATGAATAAATAGAAACAGTGAATAAACATAATGCAAAAATTATGTGTAATTTAAAATTTAAGTGGTGAAAAAGCCAAAGAAAATAATTGTTGGTTGCCATAGACAAAAATCACATCCTTCCAAATGATTTGATCTTTAAAGTCTATTAAACATAAGTTCCTTCTTCTTCTGCAAAAGGATCTCAATAACACTTTACGAAGTATGACTACTGTACATATTTTGGATGGTTCTGCGTATTGATAGGGGAGAGGCATCAGAGAGAATGTAAAGAAAAGACAATAGATTTAGGGTACTATTACCAAATACAATAACATCTGCATACAACTTGCTAGAAGTTAAAGCACTGTTTCACTCTGCAAAGGAAGTGTGGCATCTAGTGGACATTTTGCTTCTGCAATTCCTTCCTGTATTTTACAAAGAAAGATGTCCTATAGGATAGACTTGTGTGTTTTAACTGTTTTGTTGCTGCTGCTATTGTTCTTATTGCTTTAAATCAGCCATGCTTTCATCTTCAATGTAAAGTGAGATTTTTTTTATGCTACCTGGCAATAAAATTCTAGCATAAAATGAAATTTTATGCTAACTGGAAATAAAAAAGCTTTAGAATCTAAACTTTTACAGTGATATTTAAGTATGTTTACAAATATTTTGAAAAATACTATATGAGATTATTAAATTATAAGTACATGAAATTAAATTATTTTCACCTTTCTTGAAATATTAAATTTCACAAACTGTAAAATGCTTTAAGTAAGTTATAACAAAAATTTAGTATTTAACTTGCTGCATATTATGACCATCTTTCACAAATCAGAAATTTTGCTAATAATGGATACTAAACTTGAAATTCGTAGGATTCTAAGGTACATGCAGACTTTTTTGGAAAACAATATTTTCAAAATAAGGAATTTTAAAATACAAATTACAAAAACATTTCATGCTTTCTTGATTTTAATTATTTACAGATATTACAATTGGATAATGAGTAGCAATATCAAGTTCGGATAACAATTTACTTCTGATTATTCATGACGCATAATACATTAACAGTCTACATTATGGTGTCATATTTCAAAATTCCCTTTGTCTTCCACTCAAATCACTCAAGTATATTAAAAAAAACATTGAAGTGTACAACTTGGTATTTATTAAAAATTTAGCAATTTCAAGATACTTCAGTCATATTCTATGAGTTGATATATTTTCAAGTTACCAAAGACTAGGCAATCTTTTGCTCCCTCTAAATGTTGTTTGTCTGATATTGATTCCTCCATGCTTTGATAAATTTGCTTATTTGCTGATTGAGTTGGCCTTCCAGCAAAAGAAAACATGGATGAATAATTTGTAACTTTTAAGTAGGCAGTATGAAATGGCTGGCATTTGTGAGACTAGAAATATACACTTTTGTTCATGATTTGGTCCCCCCTAGTGGACATGAAGTAACACTGTAAATTAAAATTCTTACATAAAAATCCAAAGGCCAGTCAAATAATAGAGACTAGTGGCAGGTTCAACAGAGAGAACTTAAGTGACCATTTCCTGTGATATGTTCACATTCAACTTGATATCTAAACATACACTGCTCAAAATATGGATGAAAGATTTTTAAATGATTGATAGCTTCAAGAAGAAAATTATATATTTCCCAAGTTAATATCTTGCTGATTTTTTTTAATATTGAAATGAGACCTTTATTTATTTGGAACAATTTTATTTCCCAGGTAGATAAATAAACATCCATATCCTGCTGTATGAAATTTTGTAAGTTTGGGAATACACCTTCCACTTCTTAAAAGATACTCTTAAGTGTCCAGCATTTCTTAGTGGGGAAAACTTTCCTTTCACATATGATGACCCTCCTTAGCATATGTTCCTTCCACACCTTTCTGAAATAAATGAATGAGTGACTAAATAAAGTGGAATCAATCAGTTAATTATTAAAGTAATATTGGTGGATAATAACAGTCCTCAATAAAAAGTTCTATAAAACTTTGAAGAGAGGAAAGGGGAGGTAAAGAGAAAGGAGGAAATAACAGGAAAAATGTGAATGGAGTTCCTCTGAAGCCTCAGAAAAAGGAAAGATAGCACTGGTATAGGCATGTTGGCACTGTAATATACAAATAACTATGGCAAAAAAGTGAAACTAATACAAGTGCTAGCCACATTTCATTGCAAATAACTTCAGCATTAATTACAAAATTAAATGTGAACATTTTCCATGTCTAAAGCACTATACAAATAGATAGTGCTAATGGTATTGCTGTTTTTAGCAGTAATAAAAAACAAGACAAACAGTCTTACTTCATAGTAAATACAACTTTACAGTTTTAAGTAATTTATATATATTACCTTATTTGAACCTCACAACACCCCTCCAAGGTGGGTTCGATATTATCCCTTATTTTATAGGTGACAAAAATGAGCAACACAGAAGTTAACTGTCCAAAGTCACACAATCAAGAAATGGTAGAGTTATGTTTTAACCAACAATCCCAACTTCTATATCTGTGTGCTTTAACCTATAAATCTCTTTACAATGACATTAGCAATGCTAATAATAGTAATGGCAATAAAAATCTGGAAAGCAAATTAACTACATACATTAGAATGGAATTATTATGACTCCAATGTGGGGAAATTATACTTAAAAACACAAGAATTTCTGTCATATATGTATTGATGTTGATAGCATCCTGTAGATTTATGTTTATGTTTGAAGGAAAAAGTTGCAAAAGGTGTCCTCTTGCAGAATCAGCTTCTTGCTGTAGATTAATATTTAGAATGAAAACATAAAAGTGACAACATTCTGTACCAACTTGTAAAAACAAAATAATGTATTTAATCTAAGATATTCACTTGCTTTTTTAAAATTTTTTTGAAGTAACGAATCACTTATACCTTTCAAAGTCACTGGATTAAAGAGAGATTTACCTTTTTCTTTAAAAACAGCTTGCGTGTAAAGGTTTGGAAGTTCCCCAGTTCTGGGTAATAAAAGTTGCAGGTTTAGACAAATATTTGGAAGTGAATTAGTTATAGCAAATGATAAATAAATAATACTGATTTCTAGATACTTCTTGAAGCTTTAAAAGTTTAAAATATCAAATATGCCATAACACTATTAATATACATTAACACTAATCTTTGTAGTAGTTACCATCTCATATTGAAAATAGTGTCTTCCTATTTTATAATCAATTAGTTTAGTTCTATCTTCAGTAATAATTTAATTTTAATAATAATCTCACATGTGTAATTAAAGTAATTAATTGAATGAAGTTAATTTCTTATACAAGAAAAGATAAGCACAGATCTTTCACAAATATGTTCTTTTATGCAATATCTGTATTTTACAAATAAAAGTTAAACATTATCCCAAGAGAAGCAAAAGAGAGAGAGATAAAGATCCCAAGGACACACTTAGGATTCAAAGATACAAATAAGTTTAAAATAAAAATATGGAAAAAGATATAATGTACAATTAATAACCATGAGAGTTAAAGCATTTATACTAATATCAGACAGAATGAATTTTAAGATGAAAATAATACTAGCAAAAAGAGTAGCATTTTCAGTTAAAAGGGTCAATACATCAGGAAGATAGATCAATTATAAACATGTTCCCACCTAACTAAATCCCAAAATATAAGAAACAAAAAATACCAGAACTGAAGGGAGAAATAGACAATTCCAGAGTAACAGAAGCTTTAGTACCTCACTTTCAATAGTGGGCAGAACAATGAGACAGAAAATCAATATGGATACAGAAATCTTGATAATACTATCAGTCACCTTGACTTAACTGATATCTACACGACATTTAAATGCATATGGAACATTCTACAGGACAAAGAATGTTACACCATAAAGTTTCATGTTAGACCATAAAGCAAGTCTCAGTAAATGTAAAAGAATTCACATCACCAAAATGTTCTGTGACCATGGATATCAAAAGAGGAGAAAAAGATTTTTAGTGTTTTTGTGTTTTACTCTGTGAGTCAAAGAAGATACCACAAAGGAAACTGGAAAATATTTTCAGTTGAGTTGCTGAGTCGGGTCAATAGACACACACCCATGACCTGGAGCACCTGCAGATCATAAGACTTTTGAAATATGATCTTTATAGGCATTAGTGTTCATGCAGGTAATGACCACAGACCCTTGGCCTTATGCATGGGAAGTAGTGGAAGATTCCAGCCAAATCCCCAAGGACCTAAGTCCATAAGGCCCTGAGAGCACAAGTGACCCCAGTTCTACTAGTAAGGAACTTGGACTCTGTGCTCAGCACATGGGAGGTGTCACTACCCTAGCAAAGAACTTAAGGTCTTGCCATCACCAGCAAGCCCTCATCTCACCACTAAGGGCCACAGATCTCTGGCCCAATGTGCAAGAGGCAGATCAAGGTCCCAGTCAAAGCCTTAAGGACCCATCAGATACCAGCAAACCCTACCCCTCACAATAAGGACACCAGACCCCAACAAACTGCTCAAGAGGTGGCACAAATTCCAAGCCAAGACCTCAAGTCCCACTACACACAAAAGATTCCCAGACCCACTGGTTAAGAACATGACTGAATGAGGTGGCAGAACCCATATCCAGCAGAATTCCTGCCCACAACAGCATGTTCCTAAAAGCAAGGAATGGAGACATGGAAAAACACAAGAAAGGGCCACATAAGTCCTCGGTAGAATGCTAACACCACTGAAAGGGAAAATATCTCTAGAACCCAATCATGAATACATTAAAGATTTGTTTTTCCTACTAGATACAGAATTCAAACTTGCCATGATAGGGAAAATGAATGAATACACACACAAAAAAAGATCAAATATATGTAAGAAAATTCAGAAAAACAGATATATATCCTGAGAAATAAAATCAACAAATAAAAGATAAAAAATTATATTCTAAATAAGAAAATAATGGAATTGTACAATATAAAAAGATCAAAGAGGAGTTGAAAAATACTGTAGAAAGCTATGGAAGTAAAATAAACCAAAGGTGAGAGTGAATCAGTGAACCTGAATATGTGAATACACAAATAAGCAAGGTAAAAGGAGAAAGGGAAATCTAAAACCAAGAAAATGAAGAAACATTTCATAACCTCTCCTGCTACATGAGGAAAAGTAATACAGGAATAAAAGGAGGAGAGAGAGTGAAAAGAACAGAGAAATTATTTCAAAAAATAATATAAGAAAACATCCTGGCCTGGAAAAGAAACACAAATCCATGAGTGAAAAGAACACCATGTTACCTAAACAAAATGAGACAAAATGACATAAAAACATATTGTAGTGAAACTCCCAACACTTAAAAAAAAAAGAAAGATTAGGTTGGTATGGGGTAAAGCAAATAATCTATAAAGAAACCCACTACATGCTAACATCAGACTCCCCAGAAGAGACTACAGGCAAGAATGAGCGGAATGATGTAATAAAAAAATTAAAGCTACCAGCCAAGAATATTCTATCCTGCAAGGCCCTCTTTCAGAGAAATAAAGACTCTCAGAGAAACAGAAACTGCAGGACTTTGCAAAAACCACACCAAACCTCCAAAATATTAAATGGAGTTCTGGTATGTAAGGAAAAGACATGAACATGCACAAAGAATAGAAAAAAGAAATAAATAAAACTACAAAATTAAGGACAAAAAAAGCAATAGACTTTAATTTATCGATAATTACACAAAATTTAAATGGACTAAAATAAAAAGGATATCTGGTTGGATTAGGAAATAGAATCCAACCTTCCGCTGTCTTTGGGAGACACACCTAAACTCAAAATATAAATATAATACCAAATAAAGCATTGGAAAACAATTCCACAAGTGAATGGAACCTAAAGAAAGGAAAAGACAACATACTAATATGAGACAAAATTGATTCCAGTTGAAAGGTTAATGAGAGACAAGGATGGGCACTAAATAATGATTGAGGGAACAATACACAAAAGACATAGCACTCATCAATGTACATTCACCATATGATGGAACACCAAAATACATTAGGAAGCTACTATCAAATATGAAAATTAATGTTGTAATAAAAAATATATATTTGTAGTAGGAGACTTCAACACCCCACCCTCAATAATGGGCATATCAACAAGACAGAAATGTATAGAGACACAATAGCCTGCAAAAAGAATTAGACCACATGGAAAGAATGGATATCTAGAGGGTAGTGCATCCCCAAAAAGTATACACAGTTTTCAAGGGCATTTAGGATATTCTTCAGGATTGACGACCAATTCAGTCATATGACAAGTATCAAAAAATTCACAATGATTGAAAGTATACCAAGAACTTCCTTTTAAAATCAAGGTATCAAGCCAGAAATTAACTACAAAAGAAAGGTAGGCTATAAACTAATACATGACTACTGAAAAAAAACTACTAATAGATTATTGGATTAATGAGGAAATCAAAGAAGAAATGAAAAAAAAATACCTTGACACAAATGACAAGAAACAAAAACTTTCTGTGGTAGGATACAAAATCAGCATACAAAAATCAGTTGCATACTTACATGCAAACAATGAGCTAGAAGTAAAGAAATTTAAGAAAATGATTCCATTTACAATCACACTAAAAATAAATAAATACCTAGGAGTAACCTTAAGAAAAGTGGTGAAAGACCTATACAAAGAACACTAAAACACATTGTTAAAGGAAATAGAAGACACAAAGAATGGAAAGATACTCTCTGCTCATGGATTGGAAGAATCAACATTGTCAAAATGGTGATGCTACACAAAGCAATACAATGATTCAATGTAATCCCAATAAAAATTTCACTGGTAGTCTTCAAAGAAAACAGACAGACACATCTAAAATTAGTTTGGAACCACAAAAGACCCCAAATAGCCAAAGCAGTCCTTACAAAAAAGAGGAAGAATGGCAGTATCACACTTTTAGACTTCTACTATACCATACATCCATAACAAATAAAACAACATGCATTGGAACAGAAACAGTAATGGAATTGAATAGAATTGAGGGCCCAGAAACAAACCCAAACCTATTTGGACTATTACTCTCTGATAAAATAGCCAAGAATGTGCATTGGAACAAGAAAGAGGTTTTTCTTTGTTCCATTTGTACCATTTTTGTAAATAGTGCTGGGAAAATTGGACTACCACATGCAAAAGAATGAAACTAGACTATAATCTCACATGAAATATGAGACAACACAACATGAAGAGAAGACTTGGATGTAAGACCTGAAACCATAAAATACATACAAGAAAACATAGGAAAACACTTCATGACATAAGCTTCAGTGACATTATTGTAAATTCATCTCTACCACCAAGGAAAGTAAAAGAGAATTTAAAAATTGGAACTAAATCTAATTAAAAATCTTCCTCAGTGAAGAAAAAATTTTTAAATATCTTGAAGATAAATGAAAATGAGACATCCTACCAGAAATTATCAGATGTCACAAAAGCAGCACTAAGAGGGGAGTACATAGCAATACAGGACACATCAAGAATAAAGAGTTCAAATAAATTATCTTCCCACCCTAATGAACTAGAAAAAGATAAACAAAAGAAACAAAAAGAAAGTACAAGGGAGGAACTAATAAAAAGTAGAGCAGAAATAAATGAAATAGAAAGCAAAAATACAATCCAAATGATTAACCAAATGTTTCTTTGAAAAATTATTAACAATATATACAAACTTCTAACTAGGTTCACACACAAAAAGTGAGAAAACTCAAATAAATAGAAACGGAAGTTACAATAGTCTTTGTAGACACCAAGAGACTCATATTAGATTACTATGACTATTTGTATAAAAGTAAGTTGCATAACCTAGAATTGATGGACAAACTATTAGAAAATAAAAGCATTGAAGACTGTATCAGGAGGAAATAGAAAACCTGAACAGTCCACATACAAGCAAGGAAATTGAAACAGTATCCAAAATCTCCAAAAAACAAAAGTCTTGCACCAATGGGTCTTACCGGGGAGTTCTGCAAAAACTTCCAAGAACTAGTACCTATTCTTCTCAAACTCTTTCAAGAAATTGAGAAAAGAGGAATACCCCCAAGAACATTTTATAAAGCCAACAACACTCTGAAACCAAAACCAAAGACCACACACACACACACACACACACACACACACACACACAAAAGAAAATGTGACAGACCAATATCCCTAATGAACTTTGGTGCAAATATCCTCAAGAAAATCTCAGCAATCTGAGTGTAAAAATGCATTATAAGGAATTATACACCACCACCAAGTGGGATTTATTCCAGGGACAAAAGTATAGGTCAACATCCAAAAATGAATCAACATAATTCACCACATCAACATAATATGTTATCCTATAAATAGGCATATCTTCAAAGAAGACATATAATGCACATGAACAGGCACATGAAAAATTGTTCATTATCACTTATGATCAGTGAATTTCAAATCAAAACCACAATGAGATACCATTTCACACCTGTGAGAATGGCCCTTTTCAAAAACTGCAGAAATAACAGGTAGTTGGTGAAGAAATGGAGAACATCGAACCCTTGAACGCTGTTGGAATGTAGACCATTCCAGCCCTTATAAAAATAGTGTGGAGATTTTTCAAAACATTAAAGATAGATATCCCATATGATCCAGCAATTCTAACCCTTTGAATCTACCAAAAAAAAATAATAATAATAATACAAAAACAAGAAAAAAGGAGCCTCCCTGGTGGTGCAATGGGTTAAGCGCAGACCCGTGGAACTGTCCCTTGCAGCAGCATGAGTTCAATGCCCAGTCAGGGAGATTCCCACATGGCTCAGCAGACCTCTCCTGCCTCACCCGCTGCTCCCCTCAGCAGTGTGTTTCCGTCCATCTGCCTGTTCTGCTCCCCACTCTGTCTCTGGTGAACCTTCTCACCGCCCCACACCTCTGGCCTGCACCCCAGCTTATATGCAAAATAATAATAATAATAATAATAATAATAATAATAATAAACCTTAAAAATTAAAAGCAAAAACAAGAAAATAAAAGGGGATATATGCCCTCCTATGATCATTTCAGCATTGTTTACAGTAGCCAAGCTATGAAAACTAAGTGCCAAAAGATTTGTGGATTAGGAATATTGGTGTATATATACACAAGCAATACTACCCAGCTATAAAAAAAGATACAGTCGACTTTTGCATCAACATGGATGGAACTGTAGGGGCTTATGCTAAGCAAAGTAAGTCAGAAAGAGAAGGACAAATAGCAGATGGTGTCACATATGTGGAATATAGAGAAACAAACAAAAAGGCTCAGATAAAACCAAATGGAACAAATTCTAGAAATCTGACTGTAGAACTGTGACAACCAAATGAGGAAGAATAAAGGTGGGGAGCACAATGGACAATGGTGACAAAATTTCCAGTGGTGGGGATGTTGTGGTAACATAATGTTTGATCTTATACTCTAAATCATATGCAGTATTGTAAATTAATGTTCCCTCAATCAAAGACAAAAGAAAAATATTGATACTATGTATGTTGACTAATGCAAACTACACTTATGGTGGTGATCATTTCACAATATATACTGATATCAATATTGAATCATTATGGTGTACACCTGAATCTAATATAATGTTTTATGATAACTATATCACAATTAAAAAATAAGGTAAATACACGAACTTTTGGTTTTGGATCAAGTTGCCAAAACAATTCAATGGAGAAAGGATTCGTCTCAAAATTTGGATTTCCACAATCAAGTTTGGAATACTAACTCATGAATTACATAAAAATTAACTCAAAATGTATATTAAACTTAAACATAGGACTAACTACACACAAACTAACAACAGTTCTTCAAGAAAACAATATGAGAATATTTTCATTACTTTGGGTTAAGCAAAGGTTTCTTAAATATAAAATCAAAAACATGACCTATATTGATAAATATTAAATTTTAAATTGTTGCATTTGAAAGACAGCATGAAGAAATTTAGAAAAAATATACATCATGTATGAGATAAAGGACTCCTATCCAAAAAATACATACTATATATGGTTATTTAAAATATATGTATGTATATATATGAGTGTATATGTATATGTATATATATATATATATATATATATATATATATGAGTGTGTGTATGTATACACACATACACTTGCAACTTGATGACAGGAAAATAAGTAAATTAAATAATAGCCTTGAATAGACATTTCACCAAATAAAGTCTACAAATGGCCAATAAATACATGAAAAAAATCAATTACCTATTAGGAAAATGCAAACTAAAATCATTTCACGCTAAGAATGGCTATAATAAAAAGGAGACAAGCATTGGAATAAAGGTGGAGAAACTAGACATATCAAACTGCAACCACTTTGCAAGACAGTTTGGTATTTACTTCAAAAATTAAACATAAATTTACCCTCAAATCATGAATTTCTATTCCCAAGTATCTATTGCTAATAAATGAAAATATACACTCACAGAAAAACTGGCCAAAAGTGGAAAATTCCAAATGGTCATCAACAAGTGAATGGATATACAAAATGGGGTATATCACTATATTGGAATTCTATTCTGCAATAAAAAGGAACAAACTACTGAAGCAAATAAATGTCAAAACATTTTGCTAAATGATTAAAAGTAGCCACAAAGACCACATATTGTATGATCCTATTTATACAACATCCACAGAAAAGCCAAACTTATTGGGGCCAAAAAGAAGATTTGTGCTTGCCTAGGTCTGGGGATGGGAATTCACTCCAAATGGGCAGGAAAGAGATTGTGTGGGGGAGGGAGGTGACCAAAATACTGTTAAATTGTATTGTGGTAACTGTTTCATAACTGCAAACTTACTAAAATATTGTTGATTCATATACTTAAAATGTGGATATTATGGTCTTTAAATTATAACACAATGAAGTTGTTTAAAAAATATACGCTTTTTCCACAGAAATTTAAATTTCAGTTCAGAAATTAAATTCTGAACTGACATATTTTCAACTCTATGATCTCTTTTAAGATAACAGACTTAGAGGTAACTGAAATATTTTAGCAAAAGGTGCCTTCTGATAACAAATGGCTCATGAAGCTTTTCTTGACATTTCCTTGCCAAATTGAAAATGTGATTTATCAATGATTATGTCCATTATCCTTAATTTGGTAACAGCTTACTAACTTAAAAGCATAGAAAAAAATGAGTTAAAACATAATACACTATTGGGCCTCCCTGGTGGCGCAGCGGTTAAGCGCTGCGCTGTGGAACTGTCGGCAGCGGCGACACCAGTTCGGCGCCCAGCCAGGGAGAATCCCACATGGAGCGGCAGACCTCTCCTGCCTCGCCCGCTGCTCCCCTCAGCAGTGTATTTCTGATCTGCCTGTTCTGCTACCCGCTCTCTCTCTGGTGAGCCCTCTCGCCGC
>PVIJ01010628.1:18768-59265 GCA_004024925.1 Scalopus aquaticus | reverse complement strand
TTGTCAAAAATGAACACCGATGCAAATTTTAAAATGCAGAAAAACATGGGGGGGAGTGGGAAATGAATACAAATCTACAAGGCAACTGCAGATCTTCAGCAGACAAATCATACAGGAATAAGCTAAGGCAGCCAGCAAACACTTGTGAAAATGTTCACTCTTGCTAATACATAACGAAGTGAAAATTAAATAAAATTAGCCCAGGTCTGACTCATGTGACTCGGTGGCGTCGCCTGATTGAAAGTCGTGTTTAAAATCCACAGGTGCAAACCGTCACCGGTTGGTCGCCGCTGGTGGCTGCTCGGGCACCGCCTCGCTCGCTGAGACTTGGCAGTAAGGGGAAGGAATCGCGCCTTGTCTTTCCTCTTCTGCACCAAGACTCTCGGGGAGACTGAGTCGTTGAGGAAGACGTAGGCGTGCGTGTGAGGCCAGCTAAGAAATGCGGAAGAAGTCACTGTTCTGAAACTTTTGCAGAAGTTCGGCCAGAGGAAGCCATCTCCAGGAGGTGAACTGTGCAGAGAGCGGCTGCTGGGGAGCTTTGTAGCTGGGGTCCCAGGCCGAGACCACCAGCATCCCCGAGCGCGGCGCCCCTGGACCACTGGACACCTCGAGCTGGATGCTGCAGATGGCGGGCGCCCCTGCGGAGAGCTGGCCTAAAACAGTCTCACCTGGTCCGAATCCGACCGTTTGCTTTGCCAGTTTACAGGGAATACGGGGAAATGACACAGCTTCTCCAGCCTGTTAACACCCCGAAGAGAAAGGGAGGGTGGATGCACTGTCACAAAGCAGAAGGGACTCGCTCAGGACCGCACCCCCAGTCCAGGGCACAGACCATATTCGGACCTTGAGCCAGAAAAACCAACAGTTAAATCACCTCTTCTTGAGGTTAACGGGGAAAATCCAAATCTCGCCTGTCCCGCTGGAGGATTTTAAGGACTCGTCGCTCATTCGAGAACCATGATGGCGCTGTGGGCATGTCCCAGAACAGTGTCTGCCGCGGGCGCCGGGCCCAGGAGGGTGGCAGGTCATGGGCTTGGGGTCCTTTTCAATCCTCCAGCAAAACGCAATGGAAGCTGGTTTGTCTGTTCGTGATGGGAGTGGATGACGGGCCTGCGGGCGTCGTTCTGTTCTCTCTACGTCAGGGAGGGCTTGAAAATACCTGTGATTAAAACGTGAAAAAGAAGGCTAGATCCCGCGCGTGCATTCTCAGGGTGTCCGTGTGTGTGAAGGCTGAGCCGGGAGCTGCTGGTGTCCATGCTTCCGCAAGCCAGCCCACGGGTTTGCCCGGCCTGCTTCTCCTCGCACAAGTGTGGGCACTGGGGGCCCCGGGCGCCAGGAACGGCAGGCCAGGTCCTGAAGGCAGAGCGGGTGACCGACACCCATTCTGTCCACTGCTGCCCCGCGGAGGGCCGGTCACTTCTGCTGCCGGGGGGAGGTGATGGGAGACAGGGTGTTCAGAGTAGAGGTGTGGGCCGCTCTGGAGGACTCACACTTTGTCTTGTCGTCCTTCCCCCCAGAGGAAGTGGCTTTTCGAAAGAAGAGGCTGTGCATTAAATTCATCCCACGGGATTCAACTGAAGCTGCGATCTGTGACATTCGGATCATGGGCCGGACCAAGCAGGCCCCTCCGCAGTACACCTTCATCGGGTAAGTCGCACGTCACGGCTCTCGTCTCCCCGCCCCCAGCGCTCAGGCCACCCCAGGTGCGGTCCTGAGATTTCTTTGGGGCCCACAAGACTCTTGGCGCTGGCTTCTCAGCGGCCCCTCTGGCCTTCACTGCCCTTGCCGCACCCTGCGGCCAGCCCCGAGCGCCTCCGTGCAGGCTGCCCGTGCCTCCGGGCCGCTCCTTCCCCGTCCTCCCACGTGCTCACCCTCAGGCGCCTCTAGGCCCTCTCCAGACGCCTGGAAGTCAAACTCCCACCCCTGTGACCGGAGCCCTCGCCTCTCTGTGCTGCTCACCGACCCCTGAGCCATGTGGGGCACCCACTCTGCCCCACTGGGCTACAGAGCCGGATACGCAGTGGTGGTGGCCAAGACCGGCCTCGAGAGCTGGTGCTCCCAAAGGGAGGGGCAGGCAGCAAATGCGAGGCTAATAAATAAGCTGGTGATGAAGCTGAAGCACAGCAGGGGGGCAGGGAGGTGACATCTGCGCAGAGACCGACGTGTCGAGAACCAGCCACGCTGGGACTTGGCGGCAGAGCCTCGTGGGCAGAGCAGGCGCTGGTGGGGTGGGCTCGCGCAGTCAGCAACAGCAGCCGGCATGGCTGCACTGGGCGAGTGGGCAGTCAGGCGGGAGAGAGGGCCACCGCAGGGCCTCCTGGGACACGTGCGATTTAGACTGTGTCCCTCGGTCGCCGGGAAGCCAGTGCTGGGCTGCAGGTCAGGAGGAAAAGTGCAGCCACGTGACCACACGCGACGCCTCCCTCAGCCTTCTGGGCTGATGACCTCCTCCCCTGTGAGCAGAACGCTGTGGGGCCTCTGTGTCCTGTTCCCGAGAGCCTCGGTGCCTGGAGCTGCTTCACAAATAAACACGGAGCCTCAGGCACTCGCTCTGGGCTCTTCTGATTGTGGCAGGAAACCCAGCCCAGGTTGCTGGAGCCAAAGGAAGAGCTTGTCGGCAGGATAACCGCAGACTCGGGGGCGGGGTGGGCTCAGGTGTGGCTGGAAGCAGGCATTGAGAGGCTGTCCCTGGGATCTGGGGTCCCCCTGCTACTTCCTGATCCCTCTGGGTGAACCCCTCCTTCTTAGACATGCTCTCTCCTAGTGGAGGAGTAGGGATGCCATTGCTCCACCCCCTTTCGGCACCCAGGTTCCGGCCCAGAGGCAGAGAGCTAGGCGGCCTCTTTGCAATTCAAGCAGAAGTTCTAGAATCCTGCCTCTTCGGTCTTGGTGGGCCTCACTGAGTCTTGTGCACCTCTGACTGGTCTCTGCCACCTGGGAAATGTCCCTCTCTGGGTGACCAGGACTGAGCTGGAAGTGAGGTCGGCTCCATTGGAGCTCCGAGACTAAGAATGAGGGGCGGCTGCCTCCCACATATGGAGCATGGTAAGGTGGAGGGAATGGGTGAGGATGTCCGAAGGACAGTAGAAATTCTTCATGCTCGGTCAGTTGAAATTCGGGTCTTGAGCTAGTCAGTCTGGTAGAAGGTTCTCAGCCCCTGGGCCGGGGGGCTCTTTCCTGCAGGCTTTGTAGGCGTCTGGCTGGTCCTGTGGGGGTCCCCTGGGCGCCCTTGGTGCTTCCTCCTGCTTGACACGGGGGTCAGCCTCCTGGGCCTGGGTCACGGCCTATTTTGCTTCTTGTGCATTTGAGCCCGGACACTCGTGTTTACAGAGCCAGGGCCTGTCCTCCTAGGGAGACCCCGTTGGGAGAGCCAAGGGCTATGGTGGCTGCTTGTAGCACGTGGGGAACCAGAGCCAGAACCAGAACCAAAACCAGTGCCAGACCTCATTTGCCTATGGTGCAACATAGTGTGGGACCCGAAGGCGCCCCCAGAGGCGGTGGTCCTGCAGAAGGGCCAGTCACTCCCCCTGCTGCCCCTCCAAAGACCTGGTTTGCATCATGGCTCAAACTAGTTATGTGAACAGGATTATGGGAATAGGAAATAGCTAAAAGAATGACTGTGCTTCATGTACCTTAGAAGCAACCGTTTACATACAAATAGTAGAATCCAAAAATTTAATGGTGAACTTTCAAAGTCTCTTTTCAGTTGCTATGTATATTTTTAACTGCAGACAATATACTACGTCAGAAGATTCATTTTTTAACCGTTTTAACCAATTCTAAAGAATAGATTTTTATCATAAGTCTTGATAATAAAACTAGAATCTTCTTTCTTTTATATTATTTTGAAAAGATTGCCAAATAATAAAATAAATATTTTTATTTCATCTTGGCAAGACCATTCCAGTGTCTTGTTTTAAATAAGGAAGAAGCATCGGTGTTCAGCACTGAGTCAGTTCTTCTTAAAAGCGAGCAGATTCCCACCTGTTACTCTGTGAGGATTTGGGGTTGTCAGCTGGGGGAGGCAGGAACCCCAGGGGAGGCAATGGGGCTCCTCCACCTGACCCCGGGCTGTGGCTGCTGCGGGCCCGCCTTCTGGTGAGACCGACGGTGGGTCAGAATTGCCCCTGCGGCGTCCTGGGGAATCTGACCTCGTTTTTCGAAGGGGTGTGTCTCCTGTGAGGTGGCCGAGAGGCCCTAAGTGCTGGACGCCCCCCGGAGGGCTCCCGAGCGCTGCCTGTCTCACAGACGGGGGCCTGGGGGTGGGGAGAGGACCCCTGAGGTGGCCTCTTCCGGCCTGTCGTGTCCACTCTCAGTCGTAACAGCTCGTGGGCTCACATGCCTGAGGCTTCGTGGTCGAAGATGTCCCCCAAGCTGACCCTGAGAACGGGCCGACACGCGCAGTGAGAGGCCTCGTCCAGAAATCGGGGCCAGTCCTAGAATAGGGCGGGCCCTTCTCCTGGGAGCTGAGAACCAGGCCCCGCGTGCAGCCCCCCATTCAGCTGCCACGCCCCAGCCGTGCACAGGACTCGAAGCCGGTGGCCTGTGAGCCCTGCTGTGGCTTGGCGGAAGCAAAGAGATCCAGACTGAGAACCAAGGCCCCCGTCAGCAGGAGCAGGGTGAGCCGCCGCAGGCTGCGTGAAGCTAGTTGGGACCGCTGCCCTCTGTGAGGCTGACCCCAGGCCCCCAGGACTAAGGGGATAATGTCCCCCATCTTCTTGGGCACAAAATGATCCCCTGGTACTCAAGGCTGGGATTCTGTCACATGAGTCGGTTTGCTTTGTCGCTCAGGTCAGCGCGTTGTGCTAAACTGCTCCACGAAGGTCTCTCTTCTCTCCCAAAGGGAACTGAACAGCATGGGGATCTGGTATCGAATGGGCAGAGTGCCAAGAAACCACGACTCATCTCAACCCACCACGCCCTCCCAGTCGTCAGCCGCCTCCACCCCGGCCCCCAACCTTCCCAGGTGAGGCCTCGGTGGCTTGTGCCCTTGTGTCACGGTCGTGCGGTCCAGGGGCCCCGCCTCACGCTGCGAGCCCCCCTGAGCTCGCTGAGAAAGCTGGAGGTCGCCGAGCACCGCAGGGGCAGCCTCCGGGACAGACATCCGGGGCCCAGAGAGTTCCGCCTCCGCGGCTGCGCAGGCCCTGGTGTGTTCCATTCTGCAGACGCCTAGAATAGGCCTCTCGAGGTGGGCCCGCCCTAGGCAGCGCGCAGAGCCCACAGGCAGGCACGCTGTGTAGACGTGAGGAGGGCGCGCTGGCCGGGAGGGGGCGGACTTGCCCCTCTGCCCTGGCCGTAGCGCGTCTGAAGCCCGGGACGGTCGGTAAGTCCGTGTGTTCATTACGGCGCTGCTTTTCCCAGCGAGCTGCAGCGAAGAGGTGCCGAGAAAACAGTAGCAAGTGTTCCGGGCACGCAGTCCTCAGAGAACTGGGGAGAGCCAGCCGGCCGCTCTGCGGCGGGTTCCAGAGGCACCGGAAGTGGCAGGTCTGGCTCTGCCCTCCCGCGAGAGGCAGGGGCGGGCCGGAGCGCCCAGTGAGGGCCGCGTTGCCAGCAGCGCGCTCTTGGAGGACGAGGCACGAGGCGTGGACGGCGCTGATGGATGACGTCGGAGGCAGGGTCACAAAAGCAAATAAAGCAACTAAGAGAGGCCGGGGCCGAGGCACGGGGGATTGAGAAGGGGAATGAGAGTGGGTCTAAAGGCCACCATGTAGGCGAATGGAGGGGAACAAGATCTGCTGGGAACAGGCCCGCTCTGGGGCCGCACCCCAGTGGCACCAGAGGGGCAGGAGTGGACACGGCCGTTTCCCCGCGATCTGCCCCATCCCCCTCGGAAGAGCCGGCTCTCTGGAGCCACAGTCCGGGGTGCCTTTTGGGACGTCCCATCAAGACCGTGGCCTTTCTCGTGGCAGCTCCACGAGCTGAGGGTGGTCCTTCAAGTTCAGGGCCCCTAGGGCGGCCTGAGCTTCAGAACCGCATTTCAGCCCACATTGGTACCACGAGGTCTGACCCGCCGTGAGCTTCCCAGCCGCCACGGAGCAGCTGCCTGTCCTGGCCTGGGGCGCTGGCACGGCCCCTGAGGCGGCCACCTTTCTTGCTGCCCAGAGTGCTGCCCGCTGGTATCCCATCACCTGGGCGCAGGGTCCACTCAGGCCCCTCACCTGAGTTTGGGGCTACCTGGGCTGGGGTTATCCCCGAGCCCTCACTCTGAACTAGTTACGGCTGCTCCTGTGGGTCCCTTTAGTCTGGGAGGGCTTGGAAATGGGGTCCCTCAGGGAGGCTTTGACATCCTGGGGTGGAGAAGGCAGGTTCTCCGGGTAGAGGAGGAGCGAGCTCCCCGCCGAAGCCGCCGTCACTGGCAGTGAGGCGAGTGCCCCGGACGTAGGCCACGGGAGCAGGGACAGAGGTGGCGCTTTACAGAAGGTGTTTATAAGGCTTATATACTTTACAACCTCTTGTGCAGTTTATGGTTTACAAGGGTTGCAAGGAAATTGCATCAGTTTTGTTTTACTTGCCAAATAAAACAAACGTCAAAATAGTCAATATAAAATGTATTCTAATTTGGCTGAGTTAAGTCAGCCGGGATGCAGTAGGATCACTGAATGCTACATTAGCGCTTCCCAGTAAAACCCGCTCCCCGCGGCACCCCCCCCCCCCGCCCCCGTGCCCCGAGTCACAGGTGCCCCCCCCCTCCGACTCCTCGGGGGCTTGTATTGTTTTCCTACCCAGCATTGTTGATTTCAAAAATGAAATGCTGAGTATTTAATCTGATTTGCCATCAAAGGTTTACGAAGTGATGAGTTTGCTCTGCTGTCCCCGAGGTCTCTGGTCTCCGCAATCTCCGCAGAAGAGGGTCTGACAGCTTCCTCTCGGGCGGTGAGCTGCAGGGCTGCTGTCAGAGGGAGCGGGAGTCTGTGGCGGCCCCTGGGCTGACCCCGTCCTGCCCGGGAGCCTCCCCTCCCCTCCGCATCGGTGCGGGGCTCCCGGGCCCTGGCTGGCCCTCTGCTGTGCCGGCTCCGTCCCCGGCCTCCGGTGTCAGCACCCTTCCCCGGGACGGCTGCCCAGAGTGCCTCACGTGGGGTGCCTCAGGTGGACTCCTGAGGGCAGGGGCTGCGTGTGGCCCTGTCACCCCAGCCCTCTGTCCCCCTGGGCTCTCGCCTAGCCTCGTAAGGAATGCGTCTTCACCTGAGCCCCCCGTCATGCGCGGCCCCTCCTGTGCCCGAGGGCTCCCTGAGCCCTCCTCGGGCCCTTTTCTGTTCGGAGAATCACACAAGCGGATAGAAAACCGAGATGGATCACGGGTGAATTGGTGGTGGGCTGCCCAAGGGGACTGCAAAATGTAAAAGACATAAATAACAATAAAAATATATATTATAAAAAAAAAAAGAAAAAAAAAAAAAGAAAACCAACAGGGTAGAAAAGAAAGAAAAAAGAATTCCCAGTGAGCATAGGCTCGTAAGCTTGGGTCGTAGTTCCTTTGTCATTTTCTGTGTACTTTTTGCATAGGTGCCATCATAGGACAGTAACTGCGTTTTGCTGCTTCTTCCTCATGTAACATTAAACCACCAGCCTAAGAGACACTTCTTTACGCTGGGTCTTTGTGTGGCCACCGATCAAGTCCAAACCAAGGCTGGCGTGAGAGCGTGGTGACGGGGCGCCCTCTACTGGCCGTGTGTGGAGGTGGCAGGGAGGCAGGCGGGCGGCGCTCCCAGCCAGGGCCAGGCAGAGGCCATCTCCCAGCACATCCCCTGGAGCCCCGAGGCCCTGGCCGGCAGGACCAGCCCTTGTTTTCATTCTTTTTTTTTTTTTAAGATTGATTTATTTATGCATGCAAGCTGGGGTACAGGCCAGAGGCGTGGGGCGGTGAGAGGGTTCACCGGAGACAGAGTGGGGAGCAGAACAGGCAGATCGACAGAAAATACACTGCTGAGGGGAGCAGCAGGCGAGGCAGGAGAGGTCTGCTGCGCCATGTGGGAATCTCCCGGGCTGGGCATCGAACTCTTGTCGCCGCTGCCGACAGCTCCACAGCACAGTGCCTAACCACTGCGCCACCAGGGAGGCCCACCTTGTTTTCTTCTTGAGCTTTTGCCCCAACAACTCAAAAGGAGCAGCTCATGGGCCATCCCCTGAGGACCTCATGGTCTTAGCACTTTACCTTCTCTTTCCAGAAGCAGGCACTGCCCCTGGGAACGGGCACTTCCTGCCTCTCTCTTTACTGCAGTCCCAGAAAGTGCTAGTCCTGGTGCCAGTTAGCTCTCCTCTGAGGGGAACAGGCCCTGGCAAGACGCCAGGTGCCCAGGCTTAGCCAGAGAGGACACGGTCTGTACCAAGTCTGTGGTTAAGACATCTTGGTGGAGCTCCTGGTCCTCATGCAGGGAAACTTTATCTCACCCCCCCACCCACCCCCGGCGTGTGGCTCTGTCCCCGGCCATTCTCCTCCAGGGTCAGCAGGGTGGGCAGCCATGCGGCTAAGATGGGGCCGTCTCCCCTCTGTGCTTCTGGGCCGGCCTCAGCGTGGGGGCTTGCACATGGGCAGACACGGGTCGGTGGTCAGGCCTTCCCGACGCTCTCCGGAGCTGATGCGTGGGGCCAGACACAGGTAGAGGAGGCACCTTCCCACTCCAGCCCGAGCAGCGCGCTCCCCTCTTACTGGTGATTCTGTGGGAGAGAAGAGGTTCTACTGCTGCCGGAACCAGGGCCGGGAAGGCTCCAGGAGAAGGTGGATTTTCAACTGATGGAGCCTCAGAAGCCCCCGGGTGTGCATGATTGGATGGCTCCAGGTCGACTGGGCGGGGGTCCCCGGTGGCCTGCTCCCCTGGCTTGCTGAATGGTGGAGCCAGTGGCTTGATAAAGACATCAAAGGCATGCTTATCAAATCTGCAGATGACACAGAGTCATTAGGGAGAGCTGATGTGCTGAGTGACAGAATCAATACCCCGCATCTCCTCCAGCTAGAACATCCGCTGGGACCAGAAGATGAAAGGTGATGGGCAAAGGCGGACAGGCCCCCTGAGGTTCCAAAAATAAGTCGCACAAGAACCAAGCCGAGGAGACCTGCTTAGCCACGGGCGTGTGGGGCACGGCCCCTCGAGCACAGCGGCACGTTCCTGGGTGGGGTGTGGGGTGGGGCTGCTCCCTCGCCGCCCGCCTCCTTGGCACAGTCACCCGAATCGGGGGCTGAATTTGAGCAGGGGACCCCTGAGCTTGGACCCAAGTGGGCAGGGCAGCTGGCGTCAGGTGTTGGACAGCGGGAGAGGGAGAGGGGAAGTGCTTCCAGGTGGGGAGGTTGGGGAGGAGTCGCACAGGCAAGCCCAGACCCGGCGGTCCAGGGCTGTGAGGGGTGAGCGTTTTAAGGCGTGAGCAACCGAAACTCCCCAAGGTGAAATTCCGTGACTCTGAAGCGGTCGGCTTAAGGGTCCGCTCTCCCAACTGCTAGGAGTATTTTCAGAGCCCTGGGGTTTTCGGCCCTGCAGTGGTCTTCTGAGGCCTTATGTGGGGCAGTCAGGAGCAGGGGTGCAGGGTGGCAGGCATCAAGGAGGCGGGGTCTGGGAGGCTAGCAGCAACCAAACCCCAGCCGGGATCCCTGAGCACTCGATCACTCTCTCTCTCTTTCTCCCCCACCTCACTTTCATCTGTCTTTTGTCACCTCAGAGTGACCCTGTCCTGAATGTCAGGGGGAGCCCCTTTTAGCCCTCACTCTGCGGCCCAGGTGTCTGCACTTACATATGCTCACGCCCAGTGCTCTCTGGGCCCAGGTGTCTGTAATCAGAGGTGTTCGTGCCCCGCCCCCGGCCCTGGGCATCCGTGCGGGTAACGAGGCCCAGGTAAGAGCACAGGCCTGCAGGTGCCGGCCATAGAGGCCAGCGGCACGAGGGCGGAGAAAAGCCCGATTCACCTCCATTTTCCCTGCATCTCAGTTGAACAGTCATGTCCTCTGGCCCTGCCCTCAGCAGTCCAGATTCAGCAGACCTGCGTGCCAGGCCACAGACACCTCTTGAGGGTGACGTGGAGACTCCAGGGGGCTAAGAGGGGGCAGGGCAGTGTCCGCCAGCCACCGAGCTCTGCACGGTGCTCCCCACGTTGCCGACTGCCAGAGTCGTCTTCTGCTCGCCGAGACGGGGTAAGGAGGGGGGCTTGGGCACCTGCAGTGCAGGGTCTGTGTAGCACTGTCCCTGGGCGGAGGGCACGCGGGCGCTCGTGGCGGGGGCGGCACCACGCCTGGCCCCAGCGGGGCACGCTTGGGCCGGCAGGGTCCAGCCCCCGGGTCTCTGAGGCAGTCCCTGTGAGCCGGCCCTGGCCTGGGCTGTCCTGGACAGGTGGACTGTGTGTTCCCGTAGCTCCTCCCTGGCCTCCCCATGGGCCCGGAGGGCTGAGTCTCACACCGTGTCCCCGAAGGGAAAGCTGCCGCCCCAGCCGGCCCCCACCCCTCAGGCACCGGCACCTTCCAGCCCGTGCCAAAGCGACAAAGGTCCTCTTCCCTCCCAAGCCGCAGGGCACACCACCGGCCCTGCTGTCCCTGCGGCCTCCCGGAGCCTCAGAGCCTCGGGCCCAGCCTCCCTTCCAAGGTGCCGGGCTGCCCTGTGTCGCTCCGTAATCTTCCCGCGATTTGCCAGCCTCCTGCGGGCTGTCAGTCACAGCTCCAAAGTATGTTTCTTAGTGACAGACATAATTGTACTTAACTTTTTGCGTGGATGTTATCAATCTGTGACAGATTCTCTGGGAAATGGGGCATTTCGGCGGCAGAAGGTCTGTCACACACATTTAGTCTTCCTCTCAGGGACACCGGGATTCAGTCACAACTTTCGCATGTCGACGTCAGGTTTTGAGAATGTAGATCCTTGCTGACCTCAAGAGTCATCCCGTCACTCCCACCCGGGGCTGTCATCTAAAAGGTTGATGGCTCCTCTGGAAGGAGAGAGAAGAGCAGGCGCCACCGTCTGGGATTCCGGCCGTGCCCGCAGGCTGGCCCCGCACAGCCCTGTCAGCCCTGGCGCTGCAGGCTCTGTCCTGGCCCCTGTGGCACGGGGTCAGCGCGGCTACCCCGGGTCACCCCTGGCGTGACCAGCCGCAGGGCGGGCCACAGGGCGGCCTGAGCTCACTGCGGGGCCTGCGGTCAGAGCGAGGGCCCGGCCTGTGGGCTGCCCCTGCCAGGGCTCAGCACGCCAGCGCTCTTGGTGCCCCCGATGCCATCTGTCACCTGCCCTGTTGTCGCAGGACTTGAACACGAGACCCAGGGCTGTACAGGGGAGACTGAGTTTTCCTTTTCCTGTTGAGGTGTTTGCCATCTGTCCTGATGGCCGAGGGGAGGCTTGGTAGGGGGCGTTTTCCAGGCAGGAGGTGGCTCAGCCCTGAGCGGGAGGGAACTCTGGTGTAGCATTGACTGCCGTGGTTTATTACCAGGGGCCTCATTTATCTGTTCTGAATCCAGGTAAGGGAGGCAAGGCCAAGGGCTGACCCCAAAGATTCCCCCCTCCCCAAGTGGTAAACAAATAATAGCTTGGATTTGGAGCTCAACCTTCATTGTAGCAGAGAGTTTGGGGACATGTGAGCTGGGATGAGGGTCGCTCTGTCTGGTCCCCTTAAAGGAGGGTCTTGCTATCCAGCTAGTTTCCAGGGCCCCTGCCTTCCTTTGGAGCACGTCCAGGTATAACAGTGCGTCTGGCTGTCCTTTCCCTTCACACTAAATCCACATGCACTTTGCTTAACGCTGAAGATGGGACACACCCATCTCCTTTCATCTCCTTCCTTGATACAGCCACACCCTTTGAAGGTGACAGCTGTAGTAGAGACTTCTTTTTTACCGTGAGTACAAGCTCTGACACTGGAGAGGGGCACCCCAGAAACCCCAAACCTCCCTGTTCTAAATAGTTTCTGCCATCTGCCACATCAAGACAAAACATGCTCTAGTGCATAAGAACTGTAATGGGAAGGAACTTTAACACAATTAATGGGCAACAAAGAAAAGACAAAGAATATAGTTTTCAAATCTAGCACCCAAAGTTACCCAACCCCTGGTGGGGAAATGCCCAGCCAAACAGGGCTGGCCCAAAGCAGGGCCACTGGGGCCCTAGAGCCTGCCCCAAGTCTAAAGCACCTTCTGGTGGGGACCCATAGAAAAGAGTCAGAAACAGTCAGACAAATCTGGAAGGAAAAGAGCAAAATCAAAATCACGACAAACACTGCCATTGTCCACCTCCCCACGGTCTGTCACCCACATCTGTCTCAACCAGTCCATGGCCAAGAGACAAGTGCAGCTTCTTCACACATCTCTCTGCCCCATGGGCCTCCTCCAGGTCTGGCTCCATCCTGCTGCTTCCCCAGTCTCCTGTCCTCCTTGCTCAACTGCACACTCCCTTGGGAACCTGGAACCTCCTGAAAGAGGCAGGCTGGACCCCAGAATGCTGCCACCTCCAGACCTGGCATAACCCTCCCCTCCCAGAGAGCCTGGTCGTGTGTTTCCCTTCTCCACACCACACAGCTGGCGTGTCACCCCCTTTGTGACTGCATGGGGGTTTGTGTTTGGTCTCATGACTGGGTCTGATGACAGAGACTCTAGTTTTTCTTTTCTTCCTCTAAAGCCTCAGAAATGCTAGTCTCAGAGAAATAGCACTGATGATAATGTGGCCTCACTGTGCACTGAAATTCGGCAAGTACTTCCAACTCTGTCATCTCATTTGGTGTTCACAGTAGTGTTCAGTGAAAACTGTGGCCCAGAAAGGTAGGGACCTCTGAATTTCAGGTGCCTGACAATCATGAGTACTCAATTGTTGAATGTGTATTTAGGTACATAGAACTGGGTATCTCCTATTTTTCTGTCTCTCCTCCCATCTTCTTTCTGTTCATCAGTTCATCCATCCAACTATTTGTCCATCTGTCCCCGGCCCACCCAGCCATCTGGCCTTTTATCTCTCCATCTAACTATCCATCAGTCTGTCCATCCATCCATTCATCCACTTATTTGTACATCCATTCTCCCTTTCGTTTGCCCATCCATCCATCCATCCATCCATCCATCCATCAGAGACATATTACATTTACTAGGTACCAGGTACTATTCTAAATGCTTTATAAATAATAACTCATTCCATACTAATAATAGCTCTGTCTGTGAGTTGGGTACTGTTATCACCTTTATTTTAAGACTGAGATTAAGGATGTTAAATTCCTTTCCCAGAGTCACACAGCCAAGTGTCAGAGCTCAGATGTGGGTCCAGCCAGGTGGGTTATCTTAGACCTGGGACTGTCCTTGTGCCCCAATGCTCGTGGTCTTAGGGTCACTGGTTTGAAGCATTTCATGGCCAGCTATGAGGGGATGGTGGTTGGGGTGCAGCCACCCAGGGGTCCCTTCCTGCACCTCTTCTGGGTGCCTGACCAGTCTCTAGGGGACACGGACTTCCAGAGCTGCGGGCGCATTGTCCCCTGGTTGGACGGAAGCCCCCGCGCAGCCTGCCCATAGGGGCCGTGAGAGCGTTGGGCCCACCTGCTTGGGTGGCAGGTGATGGCCAGGAGAACATGCGGGCGCCACACACTAGAGGGTCCCCGCGTCACAACCCCCTCGAGGGGTTCCAGAGCCCGCCCTCAGCAGGGTCACAAGCAGGCTGATTTATTCTGAGTGTCTTTAAGGGGCTGCTGTTTCTGTTTCTGTAACAGCATCAAACTTAGTTTTAGTGTCAGAGTAATTTTGAAGGCTAAATCTCATTAAGCTGCAGTTTGGTATTGTTAGCTATGAATGATGAGTTTAGGCTGAGCAATATACTTTTTGATATTAATTTTTAATATGGCTTCTTGGGAAGTCAGAGCTTCTATTTAATGAAGAATTGACTATTAGTCAATACAGTTTCCACCTCTGAGCTGGTCTTCCTTGCCTTCACGCACGCACGTCAGATTTTGACAAGGTATCTGCTGTTTGTAAATGTGTTATCTTTGTAATTTTTGTGACTTTGTGAGTGTCTTATTTTTCTTGGTGGTTCGGATGGGTTATGTGTGTTTCTTACTGTTGTCCCAGAAAGCAGGGTTATAAATGTGAAATTATTTCCTCCTGCACTGGGTTCTCAAGTGTACGAGGGCTCTTTGTGCAGTTTGTTTAAGCTCGAGGGTTTGGAGAAAGGCCTTTTTCAGGATTATGAAAATAGTTCTCCGTGTGTCAGAACAGATTTATCCGTTCACTTTAGGGTCGGTTTTGTGAACCAGACCATTTAGAGGAGGGTATTTTGCCTTTTATCAGAGTGGAAGCTGACAGTCTATTTGCAGGTGGCTCTACGGAATATTTCACCCGAGTATCTCAGTGTGAATCTAGCCGCCAGACCAAGTAAAAATGGGTGTTAAGCGAAATTTCCTGAGATTTTACTGCCCTGCACGTGCCCACCCCCCCCCCGCCCCATGCTGTTCTATTTCAAGGCAGGGTTTTAATTATTAATTTGGATATTTAATAAAATCCTTTGCCTGCAGTAACTTTTAAAAGGTCTTCTGAATTTATTTGCTTAGGGTTTTTGCCCATGGGTAGCGTGGCTTTCAACTCGAATACCCTTCTCAAGCAGCAGATGTGTTGTTTCCAGTTGAATAATAATAATTATTATTAGTATAAATACAATCATCGTCATCATCATCATTATTATCTCAGCCTCCCTTTTTTGAGCATCTTGGCCCCGGTGCTGTGGAAACACTATCGTTGCTTTAATCTTTGTAGCCACACGGTGAGTTGAGTAACAGTGTCCTTGTTTTAAGAGAGGAGGCGAGAGAGGGCAGAGCCAGGACCTGGAGGAGCCAGAGTCCAACCCAGCCCACCTGCCTTCAGGAAGCCTCAGGGCTGGGGAGCACAGAGCCCCTCCCCCAGGCCCTCCAGACCGACCCCACCATATACAGCTGTGCACTGTTCCACGCGGCAGTCCACACCCGTCTCCTCAGAAGCCACTGCTTTACTTTGCTAAACAAATTGTTTCCCACAGCTTCTGCAACTGATGGGGCAGAGAGAGAAGAATGTCGCCCTGGGTCCTTTGTCAGAGGTCCGCCCCCTGCCCCCCCCCCCCGGCCTTCCGGAAGCGGGCCTGGGCGGGCGGCCTCGCGGCTCGTGAATTTTGGGAAAGCGGATATTTCAGTAGGCTGGAAGAAGATGAAACGCTTGCTGCACCCACGTGTTCTCTGTTTTTAAAAGTAAGGTCAGTGAGGTTTAGAGACCCTTTAAATATTTCCGTTTATAAGATTAGATCTTCTGGGATGGAGGAACCAGCCCCTGAGTCCAGGCTCAGCTTCTCTCTTCATTTCTTTTATACGGAGGTGGGTGTTTTGGCATCGCTGGGTTCAAGTGTAATAAAACTCACATGTAGCGAATAAATGCCAGGATCTGGAGCACTGCCGCGGCTATGAAAGCGAGTTTCCTCTTCTTAAGTGATCGGTGGCTTGAAAAGTAGCACGTTGGTACAAGGAGGGCCACTTAAGGAACCAGAAACTCCCGCGGTTCCAGAGCGGCCGTCCTTGGCGTTTTTCTAAGGCAGCATTTTCTTCACGCCATTAAATCTTCCCGCGTTGATGCTCAACACCCGTCGTGAAATGTGTGTTTGGACCGTTTAAAATCTAACACACACGTGCATTTTTACTCACGACAGTGCCATCTTCTGCCCTCGTTTTCTAGTGAATTATGGATGGTGAAGGATGTGGTGGCTGTTTTTCTTGATCCCAAGGGATTTATGGAAGTGAGAATCTGAGCGACTGACTAGCCTGACCCCAAGTTTCCAGCAAGGGGTCCTTGGAAGTGACTTGCTGATGCCACACAGCGGGAGAGGGGAGCTGGGGTCTGGTGTCCGTGACAGTGACCCCAACCCTGCCCCCCCCATCGCCCTGAGGGGCCTGCGGGGTGCGCTGGCCGGCTTCCTCGAGGCCGAGCTCGTGAGAGGAGGGACCGGGCCTGGGTGGTCCCCAGCTGCCCTTCCCCACGTGGGTGCCCAGACACCAGGCCCCGGCCCGGGCCTTCACTGTCACGCCACCTTCAGTCTTCTTAACTCTCGACTCCAAATTTCCGAAGTCATTTGTCACCTGAGAGGAGGGAGTCATTAATAACCATTATTTAGAACTGTCGA
This sequence comes from Scalopus aquaticus, assembly GCA_004024925.1. NCBI lineage: Eukaryota > Metazoa > Chordata > Mammalia > Eulipotyphla > Talpidae > Scalopus > Scalopus aquaticus. The sequence goes on along the minus strand of PVIJ01010628.1, from coordinate 43,195 downwards.
GGCTTCCTTTCCGTGTGTGGGTATCTTACTTAAGCATCCAAAAAATTGACCTTGTTGGTGCAAACAGGGTGTCCACACTGACAGCTCGGGCGCCCCGCCCCCACCCCCGCCCCCGCCCAGCCTCTCTGGGTTCTACTGCTCTGGATCTGTCTTTAATCACTGAGAGGGTGGCAAAGGGTTGGTTAAAGCCCGTCCTCCTGGAATTCATTAGTCTTATTACCAAAGACTGTGTCGTAAATTGTTGGGTTTTTTTTTTTTTTAGCCACTTGGAAAAAATTTCTCCTTAACTGTTTGATTTCTGATGTACTTTATAAACCAGAAAGAACTTTTCTCGTCGATTTTCGCAAGAGAGTAGTTCAGATCCCACTGGGCCTGGGCTGAGTGGCCACCAGTCTGGTCACCCCGGGGCGGCGGGGTGGAGGCCGAGGAAGGCCTGGCCTCCTGATGGCTGCTCAGAGAAAGAATTGGCCTTCAATGTATGTTAACGCACGTTGTTATTCCTCAACATTAAAATTCCACTAAAGTACTAATAATTACTGTTAATATCTTTCAGTGGAAACTTACAGTAAAGGAGCAATAGTAGAAACAGTATTTAAGGGAGAGCTGCCGGCATGATAAGAATGCAAATAAGCGTTATTAGTCTAATGATTTCGCCGTCGCCATGGCTGTGCGGCGGCTGCGTTGTGAATATGTCATCCGGCACCCGTGAATTTGGAAAGTGTGTCAAAACACAACTTCAATTAGTTTGCTCTAATTATGGCTCTGGAGAGTTTGTAACTACATCACTCCTCATTAAAAGAGATTTTCTTATGTGGATTAATGTAATATACAAAGGAAAGTTTGAAAGTTCCTGACGCCATTTGCTCCCACAACCAGCAGGCTGGGAGCTGCGGGGCCTGGGTCTCCCACTGCTGCCCTTGAAGGCAGGGGTGGCTGGGGCTGCGCCCCAAGAGGCCGCCCTGGGGGCGTTTCTCCCTTCTGTCCGGTGATAGGGCAGCGGCAAATGGAGCTTTGAATTTCCACCCGAGGGTAATTGAACCCATCTCAAGCTTTTAAGAGAAAGTCGCTGGTTCTTAGCATCTGGTGGAATCTGGAAGCAGGAGGCTCTCCAGGCCGACCTCCCAGGCTTGCAGTGCCCAGGGGCAGCCGGTGGTCCTGTCCCGGGGCCTTAGGGCCTGGCGGGGATCACATAGGGAAATGTGATTTCTGGCCATGCTGAGTCCCATGGGAAAAGTCAGTAAATCTTTTATACAGTGAGAAAGAGGACTTGAAGGAAATTAGAATCACTTGTCTGAACGGATTCGTAGTTATAAATGCTGTTGCCGAGCCTTTGTCGCTCTGAAAGAAGGAAGTCAAGTTCACCCTTGCCTGTGCTGTCACTGACTGTCCCCACCCCGTCGCCCGGAGCTTTGCTGCGCCCCTCGCTGCCCCTTCTGCCAAGCAGCTGGCCACAGCACCAGCGCTACTTCCAGGGGTTGGGGCTCAGGGGCACGTTTTGAATCCAGGAGTTAAAGTCTAGAGTGTCCGGTCAAGGAGACCTGGGTCTCAGGCACCTTCCCAACTTCTCTGCACAACGCAGAGCGTCAGAAGTACAACCCGGAACACTCACTGACTCCCGTTAGGCCCGGGTGTGTGCGCGTATGCGATAGTACCCAGGCCGCCTTCGCACCACCCACAAGTGTGTGCCTCGAGCCAGTTGTATCAGTCCTCTGAGCCTCAGTTTCCCCCTCTGTAAAGTGTCAGAGGACCTTCTTTGCACAGCTCTGATGTGGCCTGAATGGGGGGTCCCACGCAGGCAGGCAGCGGCACCCCGCATGAAGCTGGCTTCCTGCCATTGTTCAGGGTTCATTTCAGAATTTAGTTTGGGCCTGAGCCACGTGTTCCCCCACCCCGGGCCTTCCTGTGGCCGCCTGTGCGCCTTCCTGCCCAGCTGAGGCTGTCACCGCCGCCCCTCGCCTTCCCACGGGTGGGCCGGACTGGGCGGCCTCTCCGGCGCCCTGGGCCGAGCCTCGCTGTGCTCACAGGTGAGCAGCTGGTGAGGGGTTAAGACAGTAATTGTGTGAGTCTTCCAGGCTTTCTCCCAGTTCTGCGATAATTTGATGAAGAACTTCACCCTAATTAAATATTCAAATTAGGAATAAGTGTCAATATGGCTTCCCATTGCCTGGAATGATGATTAATTGTATTCAAAACTCCAGTGGCCCACTGTAATCTAAACCAAACTGTTGTTCTTGATTATTTCTGCACCACACTTGCCATGTTTTTGTTTTAAGATTTAAACTAGTAATTGATTTGCCATATGCTGTTGAGCTGCACACGCTTTAAAGCTACGTGTCTCGGAACCTGGGGAGTTTGGAATGGTGATTTCCTTAGTCTTCAGGGCAGCCCTTTTTTCCTTGTCCAGTTCGGGTGTGTGTGTGTGTGTGTGTGTGTGTGTGTGTGTGTGTGTGTGTGTGTGTGTGTCTTTGTTGCCCATGAGGAAAACTCATTATATAGGCAAGTTGGAAGAGAGACATTATATTGATTATGGCAAATGGGCTGCTTGAATGGAAAGTGAGCAAGTCTGTGCTTACACTTACTCTATGCGTAGCGTTGTGTTGCTAAAGCAACTTGGCCTAGCGGGAAAGGCCTAAACTGGAACCCCAGCTCTGCCAGCTTCTCCAGCTTCTCCATTTGACATCGGGCAAATTCCTTTACCTTTCTGGACCTCCTTTCTCCCCTCCGTAGACTAATCCTTAGCCGTGATGGGCTGTGAAGATTAGTGCTGAGCGGGAAGCATGGAGACGAGAGCAAGCGCTTAGGAAGCCAAGGCCGCCAGAGGCACAGATGAGCCAGTGCCTGCCTCCTCAGAAAGCCGTGCCCGACCCCCACTGTGGGCACGGGTGGCCTCTGTCACCCATCCCTCCCCGAGCAACCTCTCGCAGGGCCTTGGCTCGACTCCCAATCGACTCAGGCCTTCCTCCCCACCATGTTCTTTGCTCCTGGTGGAAGGGCCCCGGGCTCCCCCACGTCCCCAGATGCTGCCCAGGGCTGGTTGGCCCCCAGCGCATAGTAGGTGCTCAGCAGATGCTTGCTGCTGTCTTTTGATTTATACCACTGTTTTAAAGTTGAAGCATATAACCTTATCGTCTTTTATTTGCATCTCTTAAGCTGTTTAGAGCTTTATGCTTTATAATTTAGAAAACCTGCGTGTTTCAATTTACTCGTAGTTAAATTCCTAGCAGGGAAGGATGTCTCATTTGGTTTTTTTAGGTCTTTTTTTTTGAAGCGGTTTTAGACTTACAACAAGCCTAAACTGTGCCTTGAGGGAAAGGTACCGGGATTCCCTGTGCCCCCGCCTCACACAGGCAGAGCCTCCTGTGTTGTCACCACGATAATGCCCCCCAGCCCTTTTTAAAGCAAGTACAGCCCCCCACTGGCACAGCATAATCGCCCAAAGCCCAGTTTGCCTCAGGGCCACGCGTGGTGGTGACCCCCCCGGGGTGTGGGCAAGCGTAGACGACGCAGCCGCCGTGAGCACCTCGCAGCGTGTCTCAGCGCCCGCACACCCTCCACGCTGCCTGTCCTCCCCGCGGCGCATCCCCTCCGGCTGCCGCTCACCTCTTCCCTGTCGCCAAAGGCTTGCCTTTTCCGCAGCGTTCTGTGGTTGGAATCACACAGTAGGTAGACTTTTTCCGGCTGTCTTCTTCCAGTTAGTGATGCACAGCTATCATCGGCTCCGCGTGGAACACAGTACTTGGCACACAGTGGGCGCGCAACTAAAAACCGTGCCCGAGTGAGCCGCCCGTGTGCCTGCGGTGCCACAGCCCCTTGCCCGTGGGTGGCGCCAGTCCATTCGGTGTTTGGGATTAATTTTGGAACCAAGTTTTAGGTCTGGGCTTAGAAAGTTGCTGAGTGGATGTTACCGTAGAGGGAAGAGGCCCGCTCGAGGTATTAGAGACCCTCACATGACACTGCTGGCATTAATCACAAAACAAATGCCTCATCATGCCCTGAGAAATGGCAATAAATCTGCCCGTGGTGATTCCTTCCTGGGGTTGGCTCCAGCATCACTGAGAAGAGAAAAATCGCCACCACCCCCCAAACATTTCAGGGCCTCATGTCATTAAAATGACTCTTTCCATTTTAGTTGAACCAAGTTACAAGAAACAGTCGCCGCCTTTTCTCTGGGTCTTGAGAGACCTGGACGGTGACTCAGAGCCTCAGAGTGGGGGCGCAGGGCCCCTGGAGCAGGGGTCCCTCGTGAAGGAGGTCACGCCTGCCGGTCAGGCCCTTCCAGCTGAAAATGATTCATTTTAATTACCTTCCAGGGCGAGCCGGTGCCTGAGCATATGGTCTTTAAGAAATCAGCTCCCCTAACTGTCAGCGAGTGTGGGCAGTGGGCAGGGACTGCGTTCTGACACCACTGACCAGCCTTGGGGAGCGGGCACCCTAGAAGGTGCTTATTAAAATGCCAGCAGGTGCAGCAAAGGTCCCTATCCCTGTGACTCCCTCACCCTGCTTGTGCCAGGTGTTTTATAAGCGCCTTTTTCTTCATTAAATGGCATTCATTAAGCACGTCCTTACACCTGGCACAGAAGCTGTGCGTCACAGATGATTTCTTCCCAGTGGTGTTTGCAGGAAGAAAGTGGAGTTTCATTTACGACCGCCTCAGCTCAATTACTGGGGCTTCACGTGCCCCCCCCCCCACATTTCCTCTGGTCCTCATCCACTGCGGACACCTTATCCAGCAAACAAGGTGTCCCTTTAGCGCCGAATGCGGGTTGGATGCGCTCACCTCCACCTGCTCCCAACAACTTCGAGAACAATTTGAGTTTTTGCCGTCATCTTTGCACTCATCTTTTTATTTCCCAGTAAGTTATTTTTAACACGTAAAAACATATGAAGAGGCGGGGTGGGGTGGGGAAATACCCATTCTCACCTGAGACCTCTGCTGCCTGCACCCCCTGCTGAGCCGGCACACCCCCCCTTCTGTTCCACAGCCACAGCACATGTGCACCCCTGGAAATGTGGTGTTCCTGCCGCAATTTACATATATGTCACCCCGCAGCTTGGTTTCTGTTATTTCCTTTTGTTTTCACCTTACAGCTGTGTCTGAGATGTGGACGTGTTGATACAAAAATGCCCGCTCCCTCCTTCTCCGTGTTCTTACACGGACACTCCACTTCCTCACGCTCACAGACGCTGCCCCCAGGATCTGGCCCCTGCCTTTTCCTGCAGTGCGATCACCATCCCCCCGCCCCCCCACACACACACACGGTCACCCTCCCCCCACTCAGCATGATGGCAGAAGCACCCCCAGTTCCTCCTAGAAAACCTGTAAACATCCCTTTATGGCTCCAAAATACTCTGAACCAGGCCTGCTTTAATTTTTAAGAGTTTGAGGAAAGCATCTCATCAGACCTGACTTTCATCATCTTCCCCTCAGGTATCAAAGCCAAGCTGTGCCCCCTCAGGCAAGCGGCTGCCCCTCTCTGAGGCCATCTGTCAAGTAGAAAGGACCTAAGCCTGCGTTTGTAGGATGGGGTGGGGGCTTCAGGACACACGGGGAGGGTGAGCCCCAGAAAACAGCCGCCAATGTCATCTTACTCTTTTTATCTTAAGTCCCTTCCCACATGTCAGGTTATTTCCTCAGCTACATTTCTAGAGGGAAGGAACAAATTCTGGTCCTTTTGTGCCACTAATTACTTCCCATTCCTAAATCTGCACCTTGAATCCCCTGGAGCATGTTGGAATGTGTTTCTTCCACAGGAAGGAACATGAAGGATCTTTCTGTTGTCTTCAGGTAAAAACGATAACTCAAAGGACTAAAACATTTCCCTTTATAACTGTGGCTCCATTGTCATCAGGCCATTAGTATGACAGAGGAGAAGTCTGCTGTCACCACCAGTTGGGCCAGAGCTCTGGCTGGGGGACGTGTGACCCCTGTTGGCTTCCTTATTTAGGTCCCTTCTTAGACCAGAAGAGTATTTCAGCATTACTAGAGTATACTATATGTATGAGGAACTGCACATATGTGAAGTGTAATTTGATGAGCTTTGATTTACATGCACATCTGTAACACCATCATCAAAATAAGACCTCAGGTACACCTAAGGTCCTTTTTGCTCCTCTGTAATACATCCTCCGTCCTTGGGCAACCCCAATCTGCTTTCTAACCCTATAGGTGAGTTTGCGTTTTCTAGAATTTCATGAAAATGGAGTCATCCCATATATACTCCTTTTTATCTTGATATTAACCCATCTCCTGTATATAAATAGTTTGTTCCCTTTTTATTGCCAAGCAGGATACATTGTATGGGCAGACCTAGCTGTAAGTCGGGTTCCTGTCTTACAGATATTTCCTTCAGGGCCCTGGCTTGTCTTTTAATATTTCTAACACCATCTTTTGAAGAGCACAAATCTTAAATATTGATGAAGCCCAATTTATTGCATTTCCCTCCTCCCCTTGTAAATTGTGTGCTTTTTTGGGTCTCATATATCAGAAATCTTCGCCAATCCTTAGGTCACAAAGGTACCTCTGTTTTTTCTCCTATAGGAGGCCACACTACTTTTTAAATCCAAATGCATTTACATAGACCCTCAAACACTAGACCTTCTGACTTAAAATTGACCCCTTCCTTTTCTTCTCTGTCAGAGCCCTCTGAGTCTCTTGAGTCACTTTATGTGTGCGTGTGGTGTGAGGTGAGCATCAGGGACCATTTATTTGCATGTGGAATCTACTAGTTCCAGCACCATTTGTTGAAAAGAATTCCCTTTCCTCTCTGGATTGTCTTGGCACCTTCGTTGAAAATCGATTGCTCATATATGTATGAGTCTATTTTTGGGCTCTGTTCCCTCAATCCATTATGTCTATCTCTATGCCAATACCACAGTGTCATGATTACTGTAGATTTACACTAAATCTTGAAATTAGGTCGTCTTGAAATCAGGATTTATTTAGCTGTGAATCTCTTTATTGATTTTGCTTAGAACATTAGATGCCCCATTGGCTTCTATATTTAGTTGGTTGATTTTTTTTTTTTAATCAGGCAAGCTTTAAACTTTCTTTAGGTCATTACTTTTAATTGTTTTCTTTCTAACACCTGGCGTATTCAGCTTGGTCTTTGTTACCCATACTTGGGTTTTTCCTCATCACTGTCATCTTTCTGTTCTTCCTCTGTCTGCATTTTGGGAAATCTTGGGGGTGGGGACTGCTCATCTACAATATTACTGATTCCATTTTTTTGAATTTTATTTACACATTATTTCTAATGTAGATAACTTTTTATACATACGGGAGTCAATTTTTTCAGCAGCAATGTTCTTTTTACCTTGTCGTGCAACATTTTTATGGGCCCTCCTGAGGATATACATTTCTAGACTTAGCCTGGGTGTTGGCCAAAAGGCAGGCTGTGCGAATTGCCCTGCCCCTCCCCTCTTCTCACTCGGGTGCTCATTATTTGGTAGATAATCTCCTGAATCTTCATTACCTTTCTCTGTTCTCATTAGTTTTTGTAGAACCTCAGTGTCAGGAGGCTGGCTAGAGCCATCATCGGCCCCACAAATCACGCAGCCCCGGGTTCTCTTTGGGGCATGTAGCATTTCATCCTCCTCATTTGAATTTTTTCAGTCTTTTAAATATTTTCAACCAGTGATTCTTTACTTGGTCTTACCTAAGTTTGTGTTCTCCAGGGGCTGCATGACTACCATTAAGAAAATGGGCCCTTGGGGGGGCCTGCAGCTTTGAGGTGGCTTGCGTATGAGGAGCCCATGATGCTGGTCAGCACGGTGGACACCCCCCCCCCACTGACCAGTGCTCCAAACAGCAGGCCCCTCCCACCAGGCTGTGCCTGGTAAATCAAGATGCCTTGAAACAAGAAGTATCAAATCGTGGACCTCATGGATTCAGTCATTCCCCCTCCCTTTCCTCTTCTCTGGAATAGTTTGCCAATATCCTGAGTCACTTACCGCTCTCATCTTGCACTGGCCTTTTTCTCTCTGTCTGTGGCCAACACTCCGGAGTGCCTCCTTTCGCCCTGGATTGGGTTCAGGCGAATGAAATGTCTGTAAAAGCAAACGTTCAGGTATCTTATATCACTTTATTCTTGAACTAAATCCTTCAAAATAGCTCTTTGTCTGGACTTAACAAGTGAATCTCCTCCTTGATCTCTCTTTCACTTGTGAAAGCTTATTAACTCTTCCCTCCCCCCCGCCCCCGTCCTGCTTAGTACCCTTTTCTTTCATTAAGAATATATTTGAAACCCACCATTATTTTTTTCTTACTGCTCTTGGCCCAGGCCCATGAACTAACTTTACAATTTAGTCTTTTGCAGAGTTCCATTATCCTAAAATGTGGTTTTCAAATGTATTGGCCTAGGACTTTTACATTCTTGAAAACTGAGGATACCAAGGAGCTTTGTTCATGTGGATGATGCCTGTCTATATCAATCTTATATTAGAAATTAAAACCGCCAGAAATGTAAAGCAGAATACACAGACATCAGAGCAATTACATCATCCTAAGTCACGTAACTTCTGGAAAATTCTTCTGTCTGCTTGTGAGAAAATGAGAGTGAAAAAGTCTGATGCTGTCTTACTATTATTGTGAAACCAGTTGTGACTTTATGAACTCCCTAAAAGAGTCTTGGCAACCCCAAGGATCTCTGGAGCACACCCTAAAAGCTGCAGTCCCAGAAGGTGGTTTGGATATAACCCTCAGTCCCCCCAAAGCAGAAAGGAAGATGTAATTTCATGCCGGTGTGTGTGTGTGTGTGTACACACAGGGTGGGAGATGACAGCACCATCTGTCCCCACGCCTTGGCCTTGCCTCCGCCTGACCAGCGACTCTGACCCTGACGGTCCAGAGGACAGCAGGCATCGTCGCTGCCCCGGCAGAGCCATCTTCATTATATGTGGCCACTGGGTCCAGAAGATTAATGGTCACATTTTAAAAATTCACACAGACCTGGAATCAGCAGTAGAAAATACAGATTTAAATTAACAAGGAAAAAGCAGAATCCCATCAAAGGAAATAAATCGCTCTGGCAACTATTTGTCACGTAGTAAAATGTATTCTGTGACTGAAGGGCTTTTATATGGAGCTGTCTGCAGCCTGGTGGCCATGCTAATTGAATAAGGTGCCTAAGACTGCCTTGGGGGCTGGGGGTTGACACTGCCCTCAGCCTCCACGTGGCCGGCACCATCGTGGGCAGCATGTGGGGTGCTGACCTGTTTGTCACAGAGCAGCAACCGCCTGCAGAGAGCGGGACTGCTCACCGGGGTGCGTCTCTGGACATTCTGGGGGCAGGCAGGCAGGGGGAGGACAGGAAAGCTGGGGAGGCCCCCCTCGGGCTACCCAACAGACTTTAGACTGACGGGCCATCATCAGAGGTGGTTGGCCCTGACGGCCAGCCCCTCGTCCCCGTGGTCAGCATGGGGGACTCGTCTCCAGGTCCCGCCCTCGGTGAGTGGTCGCCTGAGTCTCGGAGGCGCCTCAACTTGGTCTGCTGGTGACCTCTGTGAGCTCTCGCAAAACCTAAAGCGCACGGCTCAGCAACTTGGGGGCCACTGAAACGATGCTGCTGAAGTTGCTGTCTGGGGGGGTGCCTGTGATTCTCAGGCTCCCGGGCGTGTCGGTGCTCTTTGCTGCCAGTGGCCACCACCTCCTCCTCGTCGCTGCCCGGGCAGCGTCTGGTGCCCGGGCCCTGCCGATGTGCCCAGAGGCCGCCTCCCCTCCCCCAGTGACGGCCGAGTCCTGGGTTGACACTCCCGTGGTCTCGTTTGGCAATTGGCTTCTGGGGAAGAAGCAAAGAGCGTCGGGTTAACTGCTCCTAAGACAAGTGGAGAACAGGGGTTGTTAGCCCTCCACGGGGGGGTTTGGGTATGGGCTCCGCCATGATTGTCTTCAGAAATACTCTCAGTGACCGTCAACTCTTTTGTCAGGCAGTTGCACCCTAAGTTTTTACCTAGTCCCCTATTTTTTTTTAAAGATTTATTTATACATACACACTGGGGTACAGGCCAGAGGCATGGGGCGGTGAGAGGGTTCACCAGAGACAGAGTGGGGAGCAGAACAGGCAGATCAGAAACACACTGCTGAGGGGAGCAGCGGGCGAGGCAGGAGAGGTCTGCCGCACCATGCGGGAATCTCCCCGGCCGGGCGTCTTACTCGCATCGCCGCTGCCAACAGCTCCACAGCACAGCGCTCAACCGCTGCACCACGGGGAGGCACCTAGTCCCCTATTTTTTGATAGTTAATTTGATTCCAGCTTTTGGCTTTATAAACAACACCATGATGAATGTATTTATTGTTCAAGTAAAAGTACCCATTCATTTCCTGAACCGAAGCCACAGTCCCGGGGATGAAAAGGAAACCAATGAGAAGCCTTTGTCCCATTTGTAAGTCTCCCCAAATTAGCTCTAGATGCAAGTCAGAATCAGATTCATTTATTCATTCACTAGCATTCGGCAACCTTCTAGGGGTCCCCCTAAAATGTTTTAAGTGCCCACTGTGTTGTCCCGCAGGGTGGGAGCGAGGGGCTCACAGGAAGGAGCCCCCAGGGTGAGGCTAGAGGTGGGTGCTTCCTCTGGGCCCAGAGCTGAGGGAACAGCCCGTCAGGCAGAGGGAGAACAGCAAGTGCGAGGCCTGACAGGAGCGAGAGTGAGGGCAAGCGGGACAGAATGCGGCCGTGAGTCTGCAGGATGTGGGGACCACGTCCACGACTGGGGGCGAGGCTGGAAGGGCGGAGTAGGCAGCCTCAGGCCGCCTCAGGCGGCTGGGACTTCAGCCAGTGCAAAGGACCGGCCAGGGCACTGCTGGCCTGAGGGTCTTAGGAGCAGGACTCCGAACACCCTGGGGGTGGTAGAGCTGGGACAGGAAGGAGCTTGAGCCCGCCCTGCTCTGCCGGCCCTCGAGAGCTGTGTCGTCGCCAGCACCTCCCGGCTCCTGGCGGGTGGGCGCTGGGAGTGAGCCTAGCGTGGGCCTCAGCCACCAGCACGGCTCTGCCTCCCCGGCACGTGGTCAGGCCCTTGATCCACTGGGTCCAGCCCTGTAGGTGTCTTTCCCTCCATAACCTGGTGTCTGGGGCACTGGGACCCCCAACAATGAGTGAGTGGCAGAAATACTGTTTGGTACCCTCGGTTTCAAAAGGGTCTCAGGTAGGACCCCGCCCTCCAGGCTGAGTGCCCAATGGTCAAGTGCTCCCTCGGGTGATTTTCAGGTAATATAGATGCTCAGAGGACACATGGCTCTCTCCTCATTACCTTTACTTCTGGGCGCCTCGGTTCCTGTTCTGTTAAGTGAAGATAACTGTTCCTATCGGCAAAGGCTGCTGAGAGCATTAGCCAGGTGACCCTTGAGACCCTTGAGTCTGATGGGGCAGACACACAAAGGACCCCCGGCAGGGCTGGGCTCAGGGCTCCACATGTCAGTGCAGCAGGCTCCCCGTGTCCGTGGCTTCTGCACCTGCAGGCTCACCCAGGGAGCGACGTCTGCAGTTGGTCGAGTATCGTGGGTGTGGAACCCGCGGGCATGCGTGAGGACAGCTCGGCCCAGGGTGTGGCTGCGGGTGGGTGCCCAGGGAGAGGACATGGGGTGTGGAGAGCTGAACCAGAATGCTTTTTGCGAACAGAAGCTCTTAAAAGTCTGGAGGAAAAGCCAGAAAGGACCCCCCATGAGGGAAAGAGAACCAGGGCAGGGAGAGCTGTCTGGTGCCCCAGAGACAAGAAAGCTCAGGTGAAGCCATGTTGGACGGGGCAGCTAAGAAGCCAGGCGCCTCCATTTCTCCATTAACTACTGTGTGTGCGCGCAATAAAAATGTGCCCAAAACTGTTCGTGTAAAGGGTTACAGCAGGTCACCTTGGCAGGAATTGCTGAAGGTCTGCACACAGTAGGTGCTAAATAACTAGCTTCACGATACTCTCCATTGTAATCTCCTTCATTCCCTTCTACCGTGGCATCTTCCTGTTTCCTCATCTTTCCCCAGACTGGCAATCTTTTAAAATTGTGAATTGGATCTTGTCATGCCTCTGCCTAAAAATGCTTCAGAATGAAGTCCAAATTCATGTGGGGGCCCTGCTGTGGGCTCTGACCTCAAAGCCCTCTGCCTCTTGGACCTAGGCCCTGTCTTTGCCCTGACCTCCTTAGGAGACCACCCACAGAATCTGGAGACCTCCTGCAGCCCTCTGACCCTACTATCCTCACTTTGCCACCTAAATGCCACTTCCTCCAGGAAGCTTTCCAGAGAACCCCTGCAGAGCACTTTAATCTTCCTGCTTTCAGCTGCTGGTTGCCTTTGTAAAAAGGTGTTCCTGTAACTTCATGGGTGTTTTCATGCTCCCCCGCTGCAGGGGTGTCCTGAGTCCCCCACAGGTCTGTGTTGACGCCTGCCAGACATTCACTAGGCTGCACTCTGCCACTGGTGGTGTGGCTGACCCCACCTCTCCCTTCCCGCCTGACTCGCCTGTGGCCGTCATTCTGGTCCCCTGACTTCAGAGTTCTGTTACGAGGCTCCACATCTCCGTGAGCCCCCCAATGCCTCCAGCCCCCCGAGTCACTGTGCCCTGCACTGCACAGATGTTTTGTGTTCTTAATTAAGTTGATGTACCTTTTTAGATCTTTCAAAGCATAGCAGTTTAAGGGGGTGCGGCAGCCTGCAGCACAATTCTCCGCACCGCCGGCCCCTGCCCGGCTCCTGGGAATCCCACTGGTACAGTGAAGGCAGCAAAAGCCCCTGCCCCTGGGCCAGCTTCACGGATATGCTCAGCCTGGTCCTGCGGGCCCCGTGCTCACTTGTGCCCATGCTGCTGTGGTGCTCTGCCCCCACCATCTGGGAGTTCTTGGGTCCCCGCTTTCACTTTGCACTGGGCCCCACACATGTAGCCGGCTGTCCCCCTGGTAGGGGCACGTGAGGACCTAAGCAGAAAGCGTGAGACCAGCCCACCCCGTGCCTGGCACCTGGTGAGCCCACTCTGCAGGGCCACCTGTCATCATTTAAGCTCTGCTCAGCCACAGCCACCGCCGGTAACTCATCCTTCTGTTTGCTCAGCTTCGTTGACTAAGCGCTGTGGTCAGAGGCATTGATCAACCGCTTCGAGCCCTCCTGCAGCTGCTCCTCGCCGGCCGCCCACACCTGGCCCATCTTCAGAGGCGCTGCGGGCGCTCGTTCTGAGCCATTCTGCGCCCGCGTCGCTGAACCAGGCCCGGGGCGGGCGTGGTCCGCACGGGGAGCAAGTGCCCGCAGCTCGGGTGCCGCCCTCTGCGCCGTGTGGGCGGGGCGGAGCATGGGACCCGCCTTCCCCGGGCATAAAACCCAACCTCGCGGAGGGATAGCTGGTGGTCTCCCAGCTCGGGGCCAGACCCCTCTCCCGCTCCAGCCCGTGTGAGCCTTAACCGGCCTTCCCGACCTCCGGTGAGTCCCTCTTACTCCTGTAACGCGTGTCCACAAGAAGCGTCCCTGGAGGCCCGTGCTGCTCCGTCTTTGGTGCTCCCTTGTGTGCGCGTCCCGCGGCCCAGTGGCTCCCTCCCACACCTGCGCCCAGGCCCCGAGTTCTTTGAGGGGCTCAGCTCTTGGCCTCTGTCAGCGTTGGTGGTGAGCACAAAAGCATACACTGCAAGCACCCCAACACCCGCAGCTCCCCCACAGCCTGGAGTGTGGTTCGGTACCCCGAGAGCCCATGCGGTCCAGCGGGGCTCCTGGTGGCACGGGCTCGGCTGCCCTCCGGCTCAGTCTGTTGCCCGGCAAACCACGTGCCTTTATGGGCCTGGGCCTGGGCTCGTGTATCCCCAGAGACCTCCTGGTTCTGTGGGGACAGACCTGGCTAGAGAATCTGTCCCCCCAGGTCCATACAAGCACCACTTCAGGAGGTGACGCATCGGCTGTGGAAAAGGCAGTGTGTGAAGCATAGAGCTCCCTCTGCGCGCTCCATGCACCCCCTCGGCCCCTGCCCCTTTGGAGACCAGTGAGCACGGCCGCAGCTCGGGCCCCTGAACTTTTCAAACCAACCCCCGTCATCCCAGCGAGAGGTGTTGTTGTTGCTCTTCCCCCGACCTGTTGGGCTGAATATTTCCTGTTATTCCCATCTTCTCCGCGTTCACCAGTGGAGCTGAGGACGGCGCCAGAGGGACCCTTTGCTCTGGGTTGAATCTTCAGTGCTCTGCAGGCCTCGTTAGCTTCAGTGGCCCACACCTGCCCCGTAAAAGTCATTGCAGGCCCATGGCAGGTGTTTTCCGAGCACCTACTGTGTGCGCACATGTCCCCCTCGCCATAGCAATTAGAGGCTGTGCCCTTCTGACTGCGGGTTGTCAGTTCCTGGGCTCACCTGGCCGTAACACCAACACCTCCGCTTGCAGAGTGCTTCCGGGGCCGTGACCCGCCGCAGGACTGGGACGAGGGGACAGGCCGAGGCTGAGTCAGGCCTGGGAACTTGGTCTTGGTGTATCGTGCCCAGCGGGCAGAGAGCCACATTCAAATGCCCCCTCCTTCAAGCACCTTGGACTTGCTGTGAGGCTTGGGAAACCCTTTCTTCTCTTAGCTTGTCCTCTCCAGGGTGGAAAAAGGTGGACGCTGATGTCTGTCAACTTCGGGTTCCTCGGGGCCAGCTGGACGCTGGTGGAGGAGTCCTCTGGGGTGGCGGATGGGGGCTGAGCGTCTGAGCCTTGGGGGCGGCTCCGCGCACCTGTAACTCCTTTTTCTCCTCTGTCTCTTTCTCAGGCACATTTCTCTAACGCTCCCTGCTACCTTCCGAGGCAGGAACAGCACTCGCGCCGACTACGAATACCAGCATTCCAACCTGTACGCTATCTCAGGTACGTGGGCGCCGCCGGCCACCGGCTGTCCCAACACCCCACCCTGCACACGCGTCCTGGCCCCGCTGGCCTGCCTGCTGGCCGCGCCTTCTCCCCGCCAGGGGCCTGGGCCCTTCCTCATGTCCCCGCAGCACTTGAGGAGGGGCCAGAACTCAGTGTGTTTGAAACTAATGATGAAAAACAGTGTGTGGACTTCACAAGCTTGAAGGGAAGTTTCCAGAGAATAGTCTCCAAATTGTTCACCTGCCAGACCCGGGGCAGCTCCCCAAGGGACTGTGGAGCCGCAGAATGGGGCCCGGCCCGCCCACATCCAGCTCTGTCCTCGCCTCTCATTTCTCAAAGCCAAGTCTGTGGCCAGAAGGCACCCCAATGGCCCCCCACACACACGATCCCCACTGAATGAGTCTGTGCTTTCTGAACTCGGCCTTGAAATTGCGAGCGTTGCCTTGGCAGAGACTTCATCAGTCCTGGTTTTCCTTTTCACCTTCGCCCAGGGAGGGGAAAACTTACAAGCCTTATTACAGAATTGAGATTCATTAGGTGCCTGGCAGTGCAGGTGACTCGCTAAGAGCCGAGGAAACCCACAAACTCACCCCTGATTATTCCAGGCCTCCAGCCAGGGATGTCTGTGCGTGAGGGGGAAGTGGCAAATCGGTGCCACTTACCCGAGCACACTCTTAACACTGAGTGACACGTTGAACACGGAACATGGCATCCGTTCATGTACCATAATGAAACGGTTATTTAAAAGGTAATCCTTTTTCTAAAAATTGCAACTTCAGGTTGCTAAGTAGATGAAATAGAACAATGGTATAATTCGTGTCAGTATTCGTTTTTCTTGTTATGATCGCTCCCTAATAGGTTTGGAAGTATAAGCAAGAGCCAGTTGCTCCATTTCTGGGTGGCACTCCTGTGGGGGGAGGGGAGGGAGGCAAGGATGGGGGAGTCCCACGCCCCCTTGCCCCACCCAGAGCCCGGCCCCCAGGGGTAGCTGGAGCCCGAAGTCTCCAAGCCGCACCCCCAAGGAGCACCTCTTCTGTGACACAGCTATTTCAGCAGAGTCGACAAGGAGCGTAACAAGTGTGGAAAGGGGACCTGTTTTGTAGAAACTCTGAATATTTCCCAGATGCTTAGTGGCCGCATGGTACAAAATGGGCCTGTGGAATCCAGCAGGGCGACCCTTTCCAAAGGCACGTTAGGAAAACTCCATCAAAGCGGATGATTTTTCCCTCCAGCTTGGAAACCTTCCCCGTCCAGGGCTCGCCTCCCCCTCCCCTGGGCGCCCTGATGGCTTCCCCAGCTGTGGGCCTCCGCAGCCTTGGCTGAGTGTTCACACCAACCCCTGGACCACCGCTTCCTCGCCCTGCGGCTTTGATGAGGTGTTGTCTGGGCTTATTTCAGCTGTTGCTGAGCAGGACTGAGGTAACAGCCTCAAGACACAGGGGAAGCCATTCAGAAACTTCCTGTACGTTTATGTAAGCGGCAGTCAATCGGAGTTCATCTCCCAAGCAGAGGTGGCTGAGGCTGCAGCCCGCAGCAGCAGGCTACTCCGGCCTCCTCAGCACCAAATTGCTCCAGCAGGGTCCAGGGCTGCTTTGTTGTGATGCTGCCAGGAAGACCCTGCAGGCCCGGCTGGCTCCATGCGGCCTGCAAGCTCAGCACCGGGCGACCGCGGTGCGGCTGGGAAGCCTGCCCGCCCGCCCAGGGCCGCCTGCCTGTGAGCCGTTCTGGCTAGAAGGGAGCAGCGCCCGCCCCGCCCCCGCCCCCGCACCAGCAGTATTTGGCACTGGCGGCGTATCTCAGTCTGGCATCGTGAGGTTAAGGCTTCAGTGGTTTGTTCCAGAAACAGTTAGGGCAAGCTGTGCCCTAGGCCCCAGCCTTTGCCCAGTGCCCAGCGCCACGGTCGCTGGAGCACCGTGGCTAATGAGACGCGTCCTCAGCCCAGCTCCGGTGCACACCCCTGCACGCGGCGGGTGAAGCCCTGGGGCACACCCCTGCGCACCTTCGCGCTGCCCTGGGCTTGCGGGCCGCTCCTCAGATAAGTGTGTTTCCAAACAGCGTGATTAGGACTTTGAAAAGCGGCCCCCATGTCATTTCGTACCCACGGCTGTTAAAGTAAGGTTAATTTTTAAATGCTTTCTCAAAGGCAGGCCTATTATATTAATACGTCCCTTCCCTGGGATCTTACGCCAAGACAGCTCCTCTCTGCCACGCCCGCAGAGAGCTGCTCTCAGAGCTGCTGGAGAAACCCGTGGAGCCAAGGGCTGCTCTGTCCTGGGCACTGGGGGTGGGGCATAGCCTGGGTCTGCCTTGCCCAGGAACACCCTCTACGCCCCGGGCGGGTGACCTCCCGCTCCTCCAGCACATCCTGCATCCGGGTCACCTCCAGCCATGAGCCTGTGCCATCCCTGGGAGGTTCAGCTGACTCTCTACTTTCATACCCACCTGGCTGTTGGGGGCGGGGGACCCGCGCATCCATCGCCGCGCCGTACCAGCTGTTCTGCACAGCCGGGCGTAACTCTGCCTGGCCCACAGAGGTGGGGTGGGGAGCTCCCCCTGCCGCAGACTGAAGCCCCCAGCGCACAGGTCCTGGCTCCGCCGTCCTGCACCTCGTCACTGCGCGGTGAGATGCGCCTCTGCCCCTCAGGCACGCTCCCCCGGGAGTTTCTTCTAGAGAATACTTAACAGATGTGCAGAAAGATTCATCCACAAGGATGAACACTGCTGCGTTTTAAAAAACACTCCCAAACAGAGGGGCGGGGGAATGACTAGCCTGCATGCCCAAACCCAAAGCAAATGACTGAATCATGAAACATGGGCACAACGGCCTTTACTTTTCAAGATCAAGAAGTTCTTTCGATAAAAAGATGTGCATGAATAGAAAGTGGAAAAAAAAAAAAAAAACAACCCAAGACTGGTGCTAGAACCAGAATGCAGAATGTGCAGTGTGATTTCACTTAAAACTCCGCAGCTGAGGCCTGGGGGCCCACGCCAGGGGCAACGGGGGTCCCCCCGACTTCCCGCTAATCTCTTTGTGCTGCTTTGCAGTGACCCGGCTCTCTGTGATCGCATGTGTTGCTTCTGTAATAAGCACAGTGCGCGCCTGAGTTAATTGGACGTGTTCTCGGGGAGCCCCGCTGGCCCCAGGGAGGGCCCGGTCGTCTGCCAGGTGCTCACAGACCTCCTGCTCCTATTATGCTTTTGAGTTCTGGAAATGGATTCCAGGCCACGGATCAATAATTGTCTTATTGTCTCCTTTTGAGAATATGATTTTCGCCCTGTGGTCCAGCCCCTGGAGCCTCTGCCCATGGCAGTTCCTCGGGCCCACTAGCCACAGCCCCGGCTGGGCCCTCGGGCAGATGTGCGCCCAGGGAGCCTGCTTCCCTGCCCCTCACAGCCCCTGTCGCTGTCACCTGCCCCTGGGGCCTGAGGGAGGCTCTCCTTGATGGAGGAGACACAGGCACGAGGGCGGCCCGGCTTGGCCAGCTCTGCTCTGTGGGTTGGGGACCAGCCCAGCCCAGCCCAGCCCAGGGCCACGCCCCACCGATGGCCTAGCAAGCTCAGGGGGGTTTTAATACCTTCAAATCATTGAAAATAATTAGATGAATAATATTTAGTGGTGTGAAAATTGTATAAAGTCAAGCTCCAGCACTCAATGGCCAGTTTTACTGCAACGGGCCACACCCATTCCTGTGCAGAGGCCCGTGAGCCCCTGACCGGCAGGTGCAGGCCCGGCGTCTGGACAGAGACCACGGGCCCAGGCCTCAGCTGACCTAGGCAGTGGTGTCCCCATTGTTCGCCATCTTGCCTGAAATGTAGCTCTTGAAGCCCTTTTCACATTGTTCTTGCTTTCGCTAAGCGGCGGATCACGCTCCTGTGCCCTGGTGGCACTGGGGGACAGGATCTCAGCTCCCGGGAGGGTTCCACCTTCTCTGGATTCCACCTAAAGCCCACCCCTGAGTTTCCTCATCGCACCTCTTCGTAGCCATCGGTTTTCTTTGACAATAGCTCACCCCTGAAAAGCCGTGGGTCCTCGCCCAGCGATGGCGTCCTGCCGCTCTCGATTTGTTGTTGTTTGAAATCTGACTGTTCATTCTGACCCCCCAATTCCAGAAAGTCAGCAGGTAACTACAAAAGTCCAAGAAGTAGCAAGGTGAAAATGCAGTGAAAAAGAGCGTGAGCGGACGAAACAGGCCAGGGAGGGAGGTGCAGCTGCGGGTGAGGCTTTGCACGCAGAGGGCTGGATTGCGGAAACAAGCTGGCTGCGGGCAGGGCCCATGGCCTCTCCCTGAGCTCCTCGTCCTCGAGAAGGCTGCAGGGTGCTGGGACCACACAGCGGCTTCTCTCCAATGGGCGTGCCCAGGACAGCAGGTGCCTGCCGGTGGAGGTGCTTGGAAGCCGAGGCGGGCATTAGCGCTCTTACCCTGCCATCAAGAGGCCGAGGCTTTGACGCCCTCGGGTGTCGGCCACAGGAGCTTCCTGGCCTCCTGTCCGGCCAGAGCCACACACCTGAGCCCAGGGCTGCCTGGACCAGGAGCAGCTCGGCCCACAGGTGCCCAGTGATTTGTTCTCACCTGGAGATGGCTCTGGTCTGTCTTGTCGCGGGTTTTACTTAATGAGCAGGTGTCTACCGGTATGGGAAACCAGCCTGTGCTAGTCTTTGTTTCTGAGGTAGTTATGGACGGTTTTATATGTCTGTGTGCAAAATTTTTACCCAAGAAAATTTTTCTCCCTTTCGGAAAAAAAAAAAAATGGAAATAGTAAAAATCATAAAACTAAGCAAATGCATATTACAAACTTGCGTGCAGCAAAACTGGAAATTTCATACATCCCTTGAACTCCCCCCGCAGTGCAGAAATACCTGAGGCCTCGCTACACACACTGGGCTTGGAGTGGCCTCTCTTCCTCTAGCACACAGATGGCCTTGCTGGTGCCCGCATTTCTCCATCAGCATCAGGCCGGAGGTACTTACTGCCCACACCGTCTCTTTGGAGAGTGAAAGGGGAAAAGTCACACCAGGACAAAAACTACAACCTAGAACCGTCTGGGCAGACGGGGGGTGGGGGAGGAGGGAAAGGGGCGGTCACCCTGCTTTTGCGTTTATGGTTTTCTCCCTTTTTGGTTTTCCTTGTGATCGCTGAAAAAGCCATCTCCTGCCCTCCCCAGCTGTTCCCTCTTAAAGACCAGTCCTTTTCAAGATGTATGACAACAGGAAGCTGGGGATGTGGCAAAGTCGGGGTCCATCCGCTCATCAGTTTCACTCACGGAGAGAGGAAGGATTTTACTTTATCTGAAACACAGAGCCCGAATACGAGCCATGTAACTCTGACATCAGACCAGGAAAGCACAAGGCAATTAAAAATAATTAATGATTTCTGAATATCAGCCTTCTCCATGCAGTTTTAATCTAGTCCTCATTTAAATTGGAAGATGGACATTTAATTATCAGTATTATGAAATTCATGATTTATATATTCCATCCAATAGGATAAAATTCTGCCACCAGCTCTTCATCTTATTATTTAAAAAAAAATCTGTATATTTTACAGTGCGAACATTTTAAAACGTGTCTGCAGCATACCAAACAATTATAAACGTACTTCCCTCTCGTCGGTGGGGATGCCCCTTTCCATCTTTTAATTGGCTGGGGTGGGGGGGCAGAATCTCACCTGGAAAATCCAAAATAAACTTAATCCGTTCATGCATAAAGCATCGCCGGGTTGGGAAAGAAGGTTGAGAGGCTGAAACAATAGGCGCTGAGAGAGGCTGCCCTCCCTGCCTCAGGTGCTCGGCCCTGCGGCCGCCGCCTGTGGCGCGTGCGTGCCGCGTCTGTTCCATGCGCCCCCCGCAGTCCCCGTGTCCCCACGGGTGGCAGCCTGCACGCGAGGTGAGAGACGGTGCCCCAGACAGCCACCAGCGGGAGCCGGGTGTCACCTCTGCACCCCCAGGGGCCCTGAAGCCTTTGTCACGATCGTGCACATGTGACCTGTGCGGACCTGGGGGGTCACACCCCAGCATTTTTCTCCATCACCCAGGACAGGCGGGAGAGGTGGAGGCGATTGCACGGGAGGACAGCGAGGATGCGAGAGGGAACCACGGTGGCCGCAGTCACCGACGACAGCGCGGGGAGAATCCCTGGGTGGGTGACAACAGAGGAGCGAGGCTCAGATCAGGGAGATGAGTCACGTTAGAGGCGTCTGAGGGTGTCATCCCCTCTCCCGCCGCCGCAGCCCGTGTCTACCAGGCTGCTCTTGGCCCCGACAGCCAAATCGAGCACAAAGCAAAATAGAATCGGAAAAGGGAGAAACGCGCGGGAGCGAGCGGATGGGGCCGGATCGCGCGGCGTACTTGTCTGTCCTGATGTAGAAGGTGCGGCTGACAGGTGGCCGGGTTCGCGCCGCGCACAGCCATGTGTGTGCTGTCAGGCGCATGCACGCTGCCTTGTTGCGATTGATGAATTGCCTGCTTTCTTGATTAAACCTTCCGTCACTTAAGAAACAAAAAGCCTGTGTTTAGATGGCAGAGTGGGACATGTCAAAAAAATCTGTCTCCTTTACCTTTGTGCAGATGTTGGGCACAGACTGTAACATGTATTATTAAAATGAATGTGGCATTTACTGTGCATTATTCCTTTCCTGGGAGAAAGGACTGTAAATTATATGCTAATAATAAGCTTTAACCCTTTCGAAATGCAAAAGATTTAAGAGTGCAAATATTCACGGAGGCCCGCTAATTGGATGTGCGTTCATACATCCGCCGTGCTGGCGGTGTCACCGGAGCTAATGAGCAGCGGGCGCGGGCCCACACGCGGGTGCTTGGGGGCCGCACCTCCTGGAGGGCTGCCCTCTGCAAGTGCCTCCCCTAGGACTTCACAGGAGACCCCGAGCCCGGAACTGGGCTCCGGGTCGGCTAGTGCACATTAAGCCCATCACTGTGACCCGCCCCCCCAGCAAGCCTTCTGGAACTGAGCGGTCGGTGGTCTCCTGGCAACCCCGAGTCCCCCCGAGCTCAGCCCCGTGTTCCCAGACCTTGGTGCTTTGCACTGGACTGTCCTGCTTAGCCACACTTCCATCCTCAGTCCAGCTGCGGCGTTAATTCAGACTCACCTCCCAGCGCAGAGGGAGTGGGCGGCCACACCTCTCTGGTATATTCTCGCATTTTCCTTCACCCGTGTCCACCCACCGGGTAGCTCCCTGCATCCCCACCTGCATGTGTCTCTGGGCTTTATCCTGCTAGCTCTGTGGGCCACGTTCCCACCCCTTCTGTTCTGCCCCTGTTCTCTGTTGACGGGACTTTGAAGACCTGTTTCCAGGTGCCTCTTCCAGGAAACCTTCCTGGTTCCCTTCCAGCTGGGGATCCCTGTTAACTGCCACTCGGTTGCAGGGAGAGCAGTTTCCCCTGTAAGCACCCCGAGACAGCACAAACTCTTTAGAGAGAGGATGGAGGCTGCCTTCAAGTTTCTGAATCAAGGAAGATGTAATTAAAGGGAAACAGGAACATTGTTTCCTCTTCCATTCATCCATCAGAGGCTGAGAGCTGCATGTGCCAAGCCCGGCATCACCTCCCCAGAACAAGGGAAGCCTCTGCAAGAAGGTTCAGCATGTGAAGGGAGGGGCTATCACAGAGCACCGAACAGCCGTGCAGGTTGTGCACTGCACAACATGAGACTGGCACGGCCCCTAGAGCTGTGCAAGGGTATTACATTACCTAGGGCAAGTCAGTCAAGGAAAGTTATTCAAACCTGTAAAATAATACAGGGACTGCCCCGTGCCTCCTGAGGGAGGGAGATTGTGGTGAGGATCCAGGTGTGTAGGAGCATTTTATAAGTCAGAAGCAGTGCAGGAATGTCACCGCTCTCCATATGCCCCTCCCTGCAGCGCCGCAAGCAGAGTAAGAGCCCAGAATGCTTGTCCTGCTTGGGCTCCATCTTACCCGTGTGTCCTCATGTCATTTCACACATGAGACCCCTTCCCCAGACCTGGCACTCCCCGGGCCCCGAGAGCACTCTTCCTCACGCAGGGACACTCGCCATAAAGGCTCTTGGCACAGCTGAGCCCAGCACCCCTGGAAACCGAGACATTCCGTCACGCATCGTCACTTAGAAGTGGGTGAGTTTCCATAGTGAGAGGCCCACAGCCCCTTTTCTTGGGAAGTGCACAGCATGCTGGCTTAGGGGCCGGAAGGAGAGCCGCGCCTGGCGTAGTACGCCTGTGGCTTCTATAAAACTGGCAAAGAGCCTTTGGTTTTGGGGGGCGAAAGTGCTTGGGGGGCCGCCTTCTGCTCCAGGCTTTCATTTCTGCTCTTCCTGTGCTCCGTGGGTAGGAGAAAGTTAAGGCTTTTTCCAGTTTCGTCATGGCGAAAAGTAAAATATTATTAGGTGGCGGAGACTGCAGCTCTCCGAGAGGGCAGCCTCCCTCCTGCTGTGCTTTCATCCTCTCTGGTTTTGAAGCAGGGCCCAGTTTAGGGGGGCTTGGCTTAATGGGCCACATCCCCGTCTTCAATCCAAGAGCGAGGCAGCCACAGGGCAGTGAGAAGAGCCAGGCCAGCCAAGCCGGCCCAGGCCCCGGCCTCCCCCACAGCCCAGTCATGTCAGGCACGGCCCCGCCCCCCGGGCCCGGTTCCCGCCGGCCCCGCCAGCCACAGCAGTGATGCCGTCAGGTTATCAGACGCTGCCTGCGTGTCAGGCACTGTCTGTTGTGAAGGTGGAGGTGATAATGCACCTCCCAGGGCTGCTGCCGTGGGGAGGAGCCCTGTGTGTCTCGCAGATCAGGGCACCCCAGGTCTTCGCCACCAACGTGCAGTCGTCACCCCGACGTTGCCGTGGCCCATGCAGGCTGTGGAGACCCTGAACCTGGTACAGTGAGAGGAGGCCCGTGTGCCGCCCCTTCTCCCTGCGGCCTGCTGGAGTGGCCCGTGAGCAGAAATAGCACCCTGTCCCCCGAGGAGCTTCTCTCCCTGGTGGGCAGCGGCTGGGGGGCCAGTGCAGGGTCCCCCCCGAAGGCCCAGTCGGAGAAATGCAGAAACCTCAGGGAAGGCCGTCATCTCAGCCCTTCCTCTGCTCTCAGCTCCTCGGGGCTTTGCTCCGGGCCAGCCTGGGCTAGGCGCTCCGGCCTGGGGGCAGCCGTGTCAGAGTAATATTTCCTTTCTTTTTCTGTCCCTCTAGCAGTAATAGACTCAGCTGAGAGGGGACAACGATATAATTAAGGCAACTTCTTTAAGTGCATTTAGCCAGCTGAAGTTGTTTCTGTTTTTATTAAACTGGAGTCTGTTAATTTATTTTAATAAAACTTAACCTTTCCCTAGCACCACCGTGCTCAGCACTTACCAGGCATTTGTCACTTAATCCCAACAACTCCTCACTGAGAAAGCCTTACCCCAAAACCTCTTGGTTTTGTATTGTTACTCTCACCATCGCCGATTTGCAGCCACTGCTCTGCCGCCGGATTCCTGGGTGCGCGAGCCGTGTGAGGCAAACGCCTTCGTTTTACAGGCAGAAAAAGTGGGCGGTCGTGTGTGCCATGCGGAGGTGTTGAGAGATGCCCAAAGTCACACTGCGAGTGTGTGGAGGGGCTGAGATTTGAACCCAGGTCTCTGACTCCCGACCCAAAGCTCCCGATCAGTGCGGGGGGGGGGGGGGGG